>CM059430.1:21864161-22035133 GCA_030390025.1 Squalus acanthias
TGTGATAATGATCAGATCATTTGTTTTTTAGTGATGTTGGTGAGGGATAAATATTTCCCCAGGACACCGGGGAGAACTCCCCTGCTCTTCTTCGAAATAGCATCATGGAATCTTTTACGTCCACCTGAGAGAGCAGACGAGGGCCTTGGTTTAACGTCTCATCTGAAAGACGGCACCTCCGACAGTGCAGCGCTCCCTCAGCACTGCACTGGGAGTATCAGCCTAGAAGTTGATCATTGTGCTCAGCTCATTTCCCTTGGGTTCAGACGGTGGGGGGGGGGCGGGGGCAAGAGTCAGCCGTAGGAACCAGTAGGAAAAACAAATCCAATTTCTTCTTTGCATTATACAGCACTAGACCTATTAGGTTACAGGTTACCTTGTCTCAGTAATAGACCTGCCATGCAACAGGTTAAATCAAGGCTTGCCTCAGGCTTCTCTACAATCTTTTATGGCTGTAGGTTGCTGGCTTTTACAAGCAAGTCAGAATGCGATTTTCAAAGTATTTCAACGCTTTCCTGCCTGTCTCGTACCTTCTCTCAAAGCAGGCCTCACACAGAGCCAAGATCCCACCTTTCTCTAGGAAACCAGACGGATCCAATTCCTTTTTTTCCCCATTCTTTATGATTAAGATGGGCCAAGGCTACTGGCAAGCATGCCAGGTGCCAGCTGTGGTTCAGTGAGTGGCACTCTCACCTCTGAGTCAAGGAGATCCTGGGTTCAAGACCCTCTCCAGAGACTTGAGCACAAATGTCTAAGCTGACATCCCAAGTGCAGTATTGAGGGAGTGCTGCACTGTCGGAGGTGCCGTCTTTCAGATAAGACATTAAACCGAAGCCCCGTCTGCTCTCTCAGGTGGACGAAAAAGATCCCATGGCACTATTTCGAAGAAGAGCCGGCGAGTTCGCCCCGGTGTCCCGGGGCCAAGATTTAAACCTCAACCAACATCACTAACATAAAAGAGATGATCTGGTCATTTATTTCATTGCTGCTTGTGGGAGCTTGCTGTGCTCAAATTAGCTGCGGCGTTTCCTACATTACAACAGTGACTACGCTTCAAAAAGTGGCGCAGCATGAATGAGGGGGTGCAACTGCCCCATGGTGGCACCCAGTAAAGCCCTGGTATTTGTGTCAAATGGCAGTGCCCTACAAAGCCACCACAGGCTAGCAGTTTCTTGGGCACAGGTAGGGTACACACCTTCCCCTCCGCCCCACCCCACCTGAGCATGTTACTTCTGCCTTGACTGGGAGTTCCCATCTCTTAGCGAGGTCAAAAACTGGACTGGGACCAAATAGAGGCGGGGGATAAAAATTCATTGAGGATCTTGACCAATGAGGCTCCCGCATTAAGGGACACAGACGTGGGTTGATCAATAGACTTCCTTTTTAAAATTTCACTTGCAGCATCCAGTTTCCATCTTTGATATTCATGGTGGGGAAGGCTTAAGTTAGTTTGGCAGGGGATTGGGCACCAGGATTTAACATTAGAAAGGGGAAATAAAGTGCTCAAAGGATTGGGAGAGGCAGAGAGCACTAAAGTAAGATATAGTAAGGTATTAGGTGGGGTCAAGCTAAGAGAGAGTACAGGATGGTCTAAGATGGGTTTACAGTGTATGTAAGTGAACGCACGAAGCGTAGTAAATAAGGTAAGTGAGCTGCAGGCACAAACAGCCACATGGGAATATGATGTTGTGGCAATAACTGAGACCTGGCTCAACAAAGGGCAGGATTGGATATTAAATATTCCTGGTTATAAAGTGTTCAGGAAAGATAGGGAAGGAAAGATAGGAGGTGGTGTGGCAGTATTCATCAAGGAGAATGTTACAGTGCTGGAGAGGGAGGATGTCCTGGAGGGGTCAAAGACAGAATCTATATGGCTAGAGTTAAGCAATAATAGAGGTCCCATTACATTACTAGGTGTATACTATAGACCATCAAATAGTGGGAAAGATATGGAGGAGCAACTTTGCAGAGAAATTAGAGAGAGGTGCAAGAACTATAGAGTAGTGATAATGGGGGACTTCAACTACCCTAATATAGACTGGGATCATAATAGTGTTAAGGGCAGAGAAGGGGAAGAATTTCTGAAGTGTGTTCAGGAGAACTTTCTTGATCAGTATGTTTCCGGCCCAACGAGTGAGGAGGCAGTGCTGGAATGGTTCTCGGGAATGAGGTAGGTCAAGTGGAGCAAGTATAAGTAGGTGAACACTGAGGGAACAGTGATCATAATATCCTAAGGTTTAGATTAGCTATGGAAAAGGACAGGGAGCAATCCAGAGTAAAAATGTTTAACTGGGAGAAAGCCAATTTCAGTGGGAAGAGAACGGATCTGGCCCGGGTAAACTGGAATCAAAGATTGGCAGGCAAAACTGTAATGGAACAATGGGCTGCCTTTAAAGAGGAAATAGTTCAGGTACAGTTGAGGTACATTCCCACTAGGGGAAAGGCAGGGCAACTAAAGTCAGGGCTCCCTGGATGACGAAACAGATAGAGAATAAGATGATGCAGAAAAAGAGTGCGTATGGCAGATGTCAGGTTGCAAATACATCTGAGAATCAGGCTATATTTAGAATGGTCAGAGGAGAAGTGAAAAAGAAAATAAGAGGGGCAAAGAGAGGGTATGAGAATAGAATGGCAGACAACATAAAAGGTAATCCAAAAGTCTTCTTTTGGCATATAAATAGTAAAATGGTAGTAAGAGTAGGGGTGGGGCCGATTAGGGATAAAAAGGAGACCTATGCATGGAGGCAGAGGGTATGGCTGAGGTACTAAACGAGTCTTCACCAAGGAAGAAGATGCTGCCACGGCACCTGGGGAATTTAAATTCAGTTAATTAAATAAATCTGGAATTAAAAGCTAGAATCAGTAATGGTGACATTGACATTATCAGATTGTCGTAAAAACCCATCTGGTTCACTAATGTCCTTTAGGGAAGGAAATCTGCTGTCCTTACCTGGTCTGGCCTATATGTGACTCCAGACCCACAGCAATGTGGTTGACTCTTAACTGCCCTCTGAAATGGCACAGCAAGCCACTCAGTTGTAACTAACCGCTACAAGAAACAATAATAAGAATAAAACCGGACGGACCACCCGGCATCGACCTCGGCAGCGGCTGCGGCCACGACAGCGGCACACCCAGCCCAGTCAACCCTGCAAAGTCCTCCTCACCAACATCTGGGGACTTGTGCCAAAATTGGGAGAGCTGTCCCACAGACTAGTCAAGCAACAGCCTAACATAGTCATACTCACAGAATCATACCTTTCAGCCAATGTCCCAAACTCCTCCAACACCATCCCTGGGTATGTCCTGTCCCACCGGCAGGACAGACCCACCAGGGGTGGTGGCACAGTGGTATACAGCTGGGAAGGAGTGGCCCTGGGAGTCCTCCACATTGACTCCGGACCCCATGAAGTCTCATGGCTTCAGGTCAAGTGTGGGCAAGGAAACCTCCTGCTGATTACCACCTACCGCCCTCCCTCAGCTGATGAATCAGTACTCCTCCATGTTTAACACCACTTGGAAGAAACACTGAGAGTAGCAAGGGCACAGAATGTACTCTGGGTGGGGGAACTTCAATGTCCATCACCAAGAGTGTCTCGGTAGCACCACTACTGACCGAGCTGGCCGAGTCCTGAAGGACATAACTGCCAGTCTGAGCCAGCGACAGGTGGTGAGAGAACCAACACGGGGAAAAAACCTACTTGACCTCGTCCTCACCAATCTACCTGTTACAGATGCATCTGTCCATGACAGCATTGGTAGCAGTGACCACCGCACAGTCATTGTGGAGACAAAGTCCCATCTTCACACTGAGGACACCCTCCATCGTATTGTGTGGCACTACCACCATGCTAAATGGGATAGATTCAAAACAGATCTAGCAGCTCAAAACTGGGCATCCATGAGGCACTGTCGGCCATCAGCAGCAGCAGAATTGTATTCCAACACAATCTGTAACCTCATGATCCGGCATATCCCTCACTCTACCATTACCATCAAGCCAGGGGACCAACCCTGGTTCAATAAGGAGTGCAGAAGAGCATGCCAGGAGCAGCACCAGGTGTACCTAAGAATGAGGTGCCAACCTGAGGAAGCTGCAACACAGGACTACATGCATGCTAAAAAGCGGAAACAACATGCTATAGACAGGGCTAAGCGATCCCACAATCAACGGATCAGATTAAAGCTCTGCAGTCCTGCCTCATCCAGTCGTGAATGGTGGTGGGCCATTAAACAATTAACGGGAGGAGGAGGCTCCATCAATATCCCCATCCTCAATGATGGTGGAGCCTAGCACGTGAGTGCAAAACACAAGGCTGAAGCATTTGCAACCATCTTCAGCCAGAAGTGCCGAGTGGATGATCCATATCGACCTCCTCCTGAGGTCCTACCATCACAGAAGCCAGTCTTCAGCCAATTCGATTCACTCCACAGAGGCGGCGGACCTGGGTGGAGCGACAGCGGCGAGGCGGCGGCCATAAAAGAGGCGGCAGCGACCAGGTAGGCCCACAGAGGCAGCGGACCTGGGTGGAGCGACAGCGGCGAGGCGGCGGCTGTAAAAGAGGCGGCGGCGACCAGGTCGGCTAACCAATCTGAGCCCCGAGAGCGGGAGAGAGAGAAGTAGAAAATAATCAAAGTGTGACGTCACCAGAAAGCAGGTAAGTGATTGGTTGGTGAGTATTTCTCTTTTTCTCCTTTTTTCCATACTTAAATTCTGTGGTTTATAGTTTCTAGAGTCTCTGTGGTGTAGCGGGGACTGCTGTTAAGCAAGGGCCCTTGAGTATATCATTTAATTGAAGTGAAATTGGTGGGATTCAATTAGTTTAATTTTAATTAATTAATTAAAGGGTAAGTCATGGCAGCAGAGCTCGGCGCCGTGATATGCTCCTCCTGCAATATGTGGGAAATCAGGGACACTTCCTGTGTCCCTGACGACCATGTGTGTGGGAAATGTATCTAGCTGCAGCTACTGACGGACCGCATTACGGCGCTGGAGCTGCAGATGGATGCATATTGGAGCATTCGCGACGCTGAGAATGTCGTGAATAACACGTTTAGTGAGTTGGTCACACCGCAGGTAAAGGGTGTACAGGCAGGAAGTGAATGGGTGACCACCAGGCAGAGTAAGAGGTGCAGGCAGGTAGTGCAGGGGTCCCCTGTGGCCATCCCCCTCTCAAACAGATATACCACTTTGGATGCTGTTGGGGGGGATGACTTATCAGGGGAAGGCGGCAGCAGCCAACTTCCTGGCACCATGGGTGGCTCTGCTGCACAGGCTGGGAGGAAAAAGTGTGGAAGAGCTATAGTGATAGGGGATTCAATTGTAAGGGGAATAGATAGGCGTTTCTGCGGCCGCAATCGAGACTCCAGGATGGTGTGTTGCCTCCCTGGTGCAAGGGTCAAGGACGTCTCGGAGCGGCTACAGAACACTTTGGAGGGGGAGGGCGAACAGCCAGTTGTCGTGGTGCACATAGGCATCAACGATATAGGTAAAAAACGGGATGAGGTCCTAAAAGCAGAATATAGGGAGTTAGGAGGTAAATTAAAAAAGAGGACTTCAAAGGTAGTAATCTCAGGATTGCTACCAGTGCCACGTGCTAGTCAGAGTAGAAATAGGAGGATATTTCAAATGAATACGTGGCTAGAGGAATGGTGCAAGGGGGAGGGATTCAAATTCCTTGGACATTGGAACCGGTTCTGGGGGAGGTGGGACCAGTACAAACAGGACGGTCTGCACCTGGGCAGGGCCGGGACCGATGTCCGAGGGGGAGTGTTTGCTAGTGCTGTTGGCGAGGGTTTAAACTAAAGTGGCAGGGGGTTGGGAACCTGAGCAGGGAGACAGAGGAAAGGGAAATAAGGATAAAAGCTAAAGACAGGAAGGAG
Source organism: Squalus acanthias (assembly GCA_030390025.1). Taxonomy (NCBI): domain Eukaryota; kingdom Metazoa; phylum Chordata; class Chondrichthyes; order Squaliformes; family Squalidae; genus Squalus; species Squalus acanthias. The sequence continues at coordinate 21,870,045 of CM059430.1, forward strand.
AAAAACAAAAGTAGAAGGCAAAGAACTCAACGGTTTAAATCAAACATGGTCACAGTAAATAATAATTCATATAGGTCTGAGAGCGTTAAAAAAACAAACCTGAAGGCTTTGGGGTAAAAATTCAGTTGGTTGCGCCTCCCGTTAGCGCCTTAAGAGGGCGCTAATGGGGCGCAAAGCCACTAACGCCCGGGCGCAGCGATGTTTGCGCCGCTCGGGAACTTAACTAGAGATTGTGCGGCGGCGCTAAACTTTACCGCTGTGACCACCTGCGCGCGCAGATTGTGACATCATTCCATGGTGCAACGCCCTTGTGGCGCCCCGGAGCGGAAATTGAGTGGCGCCCCCTGCCTTACCGCCTGGCGCATCCAACGACCAGAAGACTGGAACGCTATCAATCGCTGTGGGGCTGGGGGGGGCGCTATTTAAAGGGGGCCTCTTCCTGCCTTTTATTGTTGGTGGCATTTTTGAACTACGCATTCTGAGAGAGAGAGGGAGAGACTTCTGGAGAGATTCAACGTTGTGTGAAGGAGTTTTGGGTACTGAGCAGCACTTTGCAGGTTCATTTTGATTTGCCATTCCTTGTATCGATTTAGCAGAGACTGTGGGAGCTGCACTCTGAGCTCTTTGCCTGGTACTCTCCATTGTTCTTTCCAGCACATTTGATGTGCAAGTCTCTCCAGGCCGAGATTCAAGGCTGCAATGAACAGGATGTGGATGGAAAGCAAGATTAACCATCCCCTTTAAGAACTGGCCCGTGCCATTGTGTGTGTGTTCCATTGCTGACTGACATTACATGAGCTTCGCCAGCGCTCTGAGTTAGCGCCTCACTCCTTGGCCTTTGCGCCTTAAGACAGGTGTGCAGCGCCTGATTTAGCGCTCCACTCACCTCCCGGGGCGGTAAAAGTGAAGTTTCCAGTCAGTGCCGATAATTAGCGCCAGGAGCTAATATTTGCGTCCAGACGATATTTGCGCCCCAAATGGGGCGCGACCTAATTTTTCCCCCTTTGTGTCTTAATGCAAGGAGCATTCGGAACAAGGTGGATGAATTAGCTGCGCAAATAGAGGTAAATGAATACGATTTGATTGGGATTACAGAAACATGGCTCCAGGGTGGCCAAGGCTGGGAACTCAACATCCAGGGTTATTCAATATTTAGGAAAGATAGGCAAAAAAGAAAGGGAGGTGGGGTAGCATTGCTGGTTAAAGAGGGGATTAACACAATTGAAAGGAAGGATATTAGCTCTGATGATGCGGAATCTGTATGGGTAGAACTGAGAAATAACAAGGGGCAGAAAACGTTAGTGGGAGTGGTATATAGACCTCCAAACAGTAATACGGAGGTTGGGGACGGCATTAAAAGGGAAATTAGAGAAGCATGCAGTAAGGGCACAGCAGTCTTCATGGGTGACTTTAATTTACATATAGATTGGGCTAACCAAATTAGTAAAAATACTGTGGAGGAGGAATTCCTAGAATGTTTACGAGATGGTTTTCTGGAACAATATGTCGAGGAACCAACCAGAGATCAGGCCATCTTAGACTGGGTATTATGCAACGAGAAAGGATTAATTAGCAATCTTGTTGTACGAGGCCCCTTGGGTCAGAGTGATCATAATATGATAGAATTCTTCATTAGGTTGGAGAGTGAAGTAGTTGAATGAGAGACTAGGGTCCTGAATTTAAATAAAGGAAACTACGATGGTATGAGGCGCGAATTGGGTAGGATTGATTGGGGAATGTCACTCAAGGGGTTGACGGTGGATAGGCAATGGCAAACATTCAAAGATTGCATGGATGAACTACAGAATTTGTACATCCCAGTGTGGCATAAGAATAAAACAAAAAGGGTGACTCAACCGTGGCTAACAAGGGAAATTAGGGATAGCATAAGATCCAAGGAGAGGGCATATAAATTGGCCAGAAAAAGCGGTAGCCTTGAGGATTGGGAGCAGTTTAGGATTCAACAAAGGAGGAAAAAGGGATTAATTAAGAAGGGGAAAATAGAATATGAAAGTAAGCTTGCTGGGAACATAAAAACTGACTGTAAGAGCTTTTATAGATATGTGAAGAGAAAAAGATTAGTGAAATCAAGTGTAGGTCCCTTGCAGTCAGAAGCGGGGGAAGTTATAATGGGGAACAAAGAAATGGCAGCCCAATTAAATGCATATTTTGGTTCTGTCTTCACAAAGGAGGACACAAATAACCTCCCAGAGATGTTGGAGAACATACGGTCTGATGAAAGGGAGGAACTGAAAGAAATCAGTATTTGCAGGGAAATGGTGTTAGGGAAATTGACGGTATTGAAGGCCGATAAATCCCCAGGGCCTAATAATCTACATCCCAGGGTACTTAAGGAAGTGGCCCTAGAAATAGTAGATGCATTGCTGATCATCTTCCAACATTCGATGGAATCTGGAACTGTACCCATGGATTGGAGGGTAGCTAATGTTACCCCACTATTCAAAAATGGGTGGTAGAGAGAAAGCGGGGAATTACAGACCGGTAAGCCTGACATCGGTAGTGGGGAAAATGCTAGAGTCCATTATAAAGGATGTAATAGCTGAGCATTTGAAAAACAGTGACAGGATCGGACAAAGTCAACATGGATTTACAAAAGGTAAATCGTGCTTGACTAATCTACTGGAATTTTTTGAGGATGTAACTGGGAAAATAGATAAGGGAGAACCAGTAGATGTGGTGTATTTGGACTTTCAAAAGGCTTTCGATAAGGTCCCGCATAAGAGATTAGCGGGTAAAGTTAAGGCACATGGGATTGGGGGCAAGGTATTGACTTGGATAGAGAACTGGTTGGCGGACAGAAAGCAGAGAGTAGGAATTAATGGGTCTTTTTCCGAGTGGCAAGCAGTGACTAGTGGGGTACCGCAGGGATCGGTCCTTGGACCCCAGCTATTCACAATATACATTAATGATCTAGATAAGGGAATTAAATGTAATATCTCCAAGTTTGCAGATGACACAAAGCTGGGTGGGAGTGTGTGCAGCGAGGAGAATAGCGAGAAACTCCAGGATGATCTGGACAGGTTGGGTGAGTGGGCAGAAGCGTGGCAGATGCAATATAACGTGGATAAGTGCGAGGTTATCCACTTTGGTGTCAAAAACAGAAAGGCAGACTATTATCTGAATGGCAATAGATTGGGAGAAGGGGAAGTGCAACGAGACCTGGGTGTCCTTGTGCACCAGTCGCTGAAAGTAAGCATGCAGGTGCAGCAGGCGGTGAAGAAGGCAAATGGTATGTTGGCCTTCATAGCGAAAGGGTTTGAGTATAGGAACAGGGATGTCCTGCTGCAGTTGTACAGGGCCTTGGTGAGACCACACCTTGAGTACTGTGTGCAGTTTTGGTCGCCTTATCTGAGGAAGGATGTTCTTGCCATGGAAGGAGTTCAGCGAAGATTCACAAGGCTGATACCTGGGATGGCAGGAATGACATATGAGGAGAGATTGGGTCGATTGGGCTTATACTCACTGGAGTATAGAAGAATGAGAGGGGATCTCATCGAAACATATAAAATTCTGACAGGTCTGGACAAACTAGATGCAGGAAGAATGTTCCCGATGGTCGGAGAGTCCAGAACCAGGGGTCATAATCTACGGATAACGGGTAAACCATTTAGGACAGAAATGAGGAAGAATTTCTTCACCCAGAGAGTGGTGAACCTGTGGAATTCTCTACCACAGAAGGTAGTTGAGGCCAAGTCATTAAATATATTCAAGGATGAGTTAGATATATTTCTTAAAGCTAAAGGTATCAAGGGATATGGGGAGAAGGCAGGTACAGGGTACTGAGTTTAGATGATCAGCCATGATCTCATCGAATGGCGGAGCAGGCTCGAGGGGCCGAATGTCCTACTCCTGCTCCTATCTTCTATGTTTCTATGTTTCTATGTGATATCAAGAAACAGCTGAGGGCACTGGATACAGTAAAGGCTATGGGCCCCGACAACATCCCGGCTGTCGTGCTAAAGACGTGTGCTCCAGAACTAGCCTCGCCACTAGCCAAGCTGTTCCAGTACAGCTACAACACTGGCATCTATCCGACAATGTGGGAAACTGCCCAGGTATGTCCTGTCCACAAAAAGTAGGACAAATCCAACCCGGCCAATTACCGCTCATCAGTCTTCTCTCAATCATCAGCAAAGTGATGGAAGATGTCATCGACAGTGCTATCAAGCGGCACTTACTCACCAATAACCTGCTCACTGATGCTCAGCTTGGGTTCCGCCAAGACCACTCGTCTCCCGACCTCATTACAGCCTTGGTCCAAACATGGACAAGGGGCTGAATTCCAGAGGTGAGGTGAGAGTGACTGCCCTTGACATCAAGGCGGCATTTGACCGAGTGTGGCATCAAGGAGCCCTAGTAAAATTGAAGTTAATGGGAATCGGGGGAAAACTCTCCACTGGCTGGAGTCATACCTAGCACAAAGGAAGATGGCTTTGTGGTGGTTGGAGGTCAATCATCTCAGCCCCAGGACATCGCTGCAGGAGTTCCTCGGGGCAGAGTCCTAGGCCCAACCATCTTCAGCTGCTTCATCAATGACCTTCCCTCCAACATAAGGTCAGAAATGGGGATGTTCGCTGATGACTGCACAGTGTTCAGTGCCATTCGCAACTCTTCAGACAATGGCCCAGAAATTGATCTCGCTCTGTTCCCGCGGGGGTAAGGCTTTCCCGCGATCTCTCACCTCACTTGTGCTTTTTCAGATCCAGCTCGCACGAACTTGATGTTCTAGAGATCAGCTGGGCAGTGCTTGCGTATCCCAGCGGCGTAGTGAATTCGTGCGAGCTGTGGGATCACGTGACTCAGTTAGAGCCAATGGCAGCACACCATCTTCCATTCATAAGTTTCACATAGGTGCTGTGAAATCTATGAATCTTACACCCCCCCAAAATAACAGCTAAACCTCAATTAAATTTTAAAAAAAACCATCACATTAATAAAATAAGTATAGTTAATTAAATTAACCATTTTAAATAAAAAATTAAATTTTTGAAAAAATTTAAAATCTTTTAAAAAGTTATAAAAATAAACTTACCTGTCTTTAAAGTCTCTAAAAAAGATATACCTGTTAAAAAAAATTCAAAAAAATACTTAATTCACTACTTACCTTCTTAAAAGTGGGTCTTACTCCTCCTTTTTACATTTCTAAAATCTTCAGTACTTACCTGCGCGTCCAAAGCATGAAGTGCACAGCGTGCGCGCAGCCTGTAGCGCGCACGCGATGCACCGAGGAACCGCCCCCTTTTCAAAAGAGCAATTGCCGGTTTTCAGCGCATGCGCAGGGCATGCAGAAAACCGGCAATTGGAGTGGGAATACGCGAGAGTACGCAGTGCGTACTCTCGCGTCGCGGGATCAATTTCTGGGCCATTGAAGCAATCTATGCCCGCATGCAACAAGACCTGGAGGACATTCAGGCTTGGGCTGATAAGTGGCAGGTAATATTCGTGCCACAGAAGTGCCAGGCAATGACTATCTCCAACAAGCAAGAGTCTAACCACCGCCCCTTGACATTCAACGGCATTACCATCACAGAATCCCCCACCATTAACATCCTGGGGGGTCACCATTGACCAGAAACTTAACTGGACCAGCCACATAAACACTGTGGCAACAAGAGCAGGTCAGAGGCTGGGTATTCTGCGGCGAGTGTCTCATCTCCTGACTCCCCAAAGCCTTTCCACCATCTACAAGGCACAAGTAAGGAGTGTGATGGAATACTCTCCACTTGCCTGGATGAGTGCAGCTCCAACAACACTCAAGAAGCTCAACACCATCCTGGACAAAGCAGCCTGATTGATTGGCACCCCATCCACCACCTTAAACATTCACTCCCTCCACCACTGGCGTACCGAGGCTGCAGTGTGTACCATCTACAAGATGCACTGCAGCAACTCGCCAAGGCTTCTTCGGCAGCACTTCCCAAAGCCGCGACCTCTACCACCTAGAAGGACAAGGGCAGCAGGCGCGTGGGAACACCATCACCTCTAAGTTCCCCTCCAAGTCACACACCATCCTGACTTAGAAGTATATTGCCGATACTTCATCGTCGCTGGGTCAAAATCCTGGAACTCCCTCCCTAACAGCACTGTGGGAGTACCTTCACCACACGGACTGCAGCGGTTCAAGAAGGCGGCTCACCACCACCTTCTCAAGGGCAACTAGGAATGGGCAATAAATGCTGGCCTTGCCAGTGATGCCCACATCCCATGAATGAATAAAAAAAAAAGACAAAGTGATGGAGGAGGTAGTGGAGATACTTGATAGGATAAAAATTGATAAAGAGGAGGTATTAGAAAAGCTGGCGGTACTTAAAGAAGATAAATCACCAGAAGCGGATGGAATGCATCCTAGGATGCTGAGGGAATTGAGGACGGAAATCGCGGAGGTACTGGCCATAATATTCTAATCCTCCTTAGATACGGGGGTGGTGCCAGCGGACTGGAGAATTGCAAATGTTACACAATTGTTCAAAAAAGGATGTAAAGATAAAGCCAGCAATTACAGGCTAGTCAGCTTAACCTCAGTATTAGGAAAACTTTTAGAAACAGTAATCAGGGACAAAATTAACAGGCACTTGGATAGGTGTGGATTAATTAAGGAAAGCCAGCATGGATTTGTTAAAGGCAAATGGTGTTTAACTAATTTGAACGAGTTTTTTGATGAGGTAACAGAGAGGGTTGATGAGGGTAATGCAGTTGACGTAGTGTACATGGACTTCCAAAAGGTGTTCGACAAAGTGCCACATAATAGGCTTGCCAGCAAAGTTGAAGCCAATGGAATAAAAGGGACAGTGGCAGCATGGATATGAAATTGGCTAACTGACAGGAAACAGAGGGTAGTGGTGAACGGTTGTTTTTCGGCTAGAGGAAGGTACACAGTGGTGTTCCCCAGGGGTCGGTTCTAGGACCACTGCTTTTCGTGATATATATTAATGACTTGGACGTGGGTGTACAGGGCACAATTTCAAAATTGGCAGATGACACAAAACTTGGAAGTATAGTGAACAGTGAGGAGTCGAGTGATAGACTTCAGGAAGACATAGACAGGCTGGTGAAATGGGCGGACACGTGGCAGATGAAATTTATCGCAGAAAAGTACGAAGTGATACATTTTGGTAGAAAGAATAAGGAAAGGACATATAAGCTAAATGGTACAATCCTAAAGGGGGTGCACGAACAGAGAGACCTGGGGGTATGTGTGCACAAATCGCTGAAGGTGGCAGGGCAGGTTGAGAAAGCAGTTAAAAAGGTTTACGGGATCCTGGGCTTCATAAATAGAGGTACAAAAGTGTGGTAATTATGATGAACCTGTATAAAACACTGGTTCGGCCCCAACTGGAGTACTGTGTCCAATTCTGGGCACCATACTTTAGGAAGGAAGTGAAGGCCTTAGAGAAAGTGCAGAAAAGATTTACGAGAATTCGTTTGTGAGATGTGGGGGTCACTGGCAAGGCCAGCATTTATTGACCATCCCTAATTGCCCTTGAAAAAGTGGTGGTGATCCGACTTCTTGAACCGCTGCAGTCCGTGTGGTGAAGGTACTCCCACAGTGCTGTTAGGTAGGGAGTTCCAGGATTTTGATCCAGCGACGATGAAGGAAGGGTCGAAATACTTCTAAGTCAGGATGGTGTGTGACTTGGAGGGGAACTTGGAGGTGGTGGTGTTCACATGCGCCTGCTGCCCTTGTCCTTCTAGGTGGAAGAGGTCGCGGGTTTGGGAGATGCTGCCGAAGAAGCCTTGGCGAGTTGCTGCAGTGCATCTTGCAGATGGAACACACTGCAACCAAGGTACGCCGGTGGTGGAGGGAGTGAATGTTTAAGGGGTGGATGGGGTGCCAATCAAGCGGGCTGCTTTGTCCCGGATGGTGTCGAGCTTCTTGAGTATTGTTGGAGCTGCACTCATCCAGGCATTTTCCCGCAATGATTCCAGGAATGAGGGACTTCAGTTACCTTGATAGACTGGAGAAGCTGGGGTTGTTCTCCTTGGAGCAGAGAAGATTGAGAGGAGATTTGGTAGAACTGTTCAAAATCATGAGGGGTCTGGACAGAGTAGATAGAGAGAAACTGTTCCCATTGGCAGAAGGGTCAAGAACCAGAGGACACAGATTCAAGGTGATTGGCAAAAGAACCAAAGGCGACGTAAGAAAAAACCTTTTTACGCAGCGAGTGGTTAAGATCTGGAATGCACTGCCCGAAAGGGTGCTGGAGGCAGACTCAATTTTATGTTTCAAAAGGGAGTTGAATAAGTATCTGAAGGAGAAAAATTTGCAGGGTTGCGGGGAAAGGGCAGGGGGAGTGGGACGAGCTGGGAGTCGGCACGGGCTCGACGGGCCAAACGGCCTTCTTCTGTGCTGTAACCATTTTATGATTCTATGGGGTAAAAATTCAGTTCGTTGCGCCTCCCGTTAGCGCCTTAAGAGGGCGCTAATGGGGCGCAAAGCCGCTAACGCCCGGGCGCAGCGATGTTTGCGCCACTCGGGAACTTAACTAGACATTGTGCGGCGGCGCTAAACTTTACCGCTGCGACCACCTGCGCGCGCAGATTGTGACGTCATTCCATGGTGCAACGCCCTTGTGGCGCCCCGGAGCGGAAATTGAGTGGCGCCCCCTGCCTTACTGCCTGGCGCATCCAACGACCAGAAGACTGGAACGCTATCAATCGCTATGGGGCTGAGGGGGGCGCTATTTAAAGGGGGCCTCTTCCTGTCTTTTATTGTTGGTGGCATTTTTGAACTACGCATTCTGAGAGAGAGAGGGAGAGACTTCTGGAGAGATTCAACGTTGTGTGAAGGAGTTTTGGGTACTGAGCAGCACTTTGCAGGTTCATTTTGATTTGCCATTCCTTGTATCGATTTAGCAGAGACTGTGGGAGCTGCACTCTGAGCTCTTTGCCTGGTACTCTCCATTGTTCTTTCCAGCACATTTGATGTGCAAGTCTCTCCAGGCCGAGATTCAAGGCTGCAATGAACAGGATGTGGATGGAAAGCAAGATTAACCATCCCCTTTAAGAACTGGCCCGTGCCATTGTGTGTGTGTTCCATTGCTGACTGACATTACATGAGCTTCGCCAGCGCTCTGAGTTAGCGCCTCACTCCTTGGCCTTTGCGCCTTAAGACAGGTGTGCAGCGCCTGCTTTAGCGCTCCAATCACCTCCCGGGGCGGTAAAAGTGAAGTTTCCAGTCAGTGCCGATAATTAGCGCCAGGCGCTAATATTTGCGTCCAGACAATATTTGCGCCCCAAATGGGGCGCGACCTAATTTTTACCCCTATGTTTCTAACCCAAAGAAAAAAAACCCTTTGGCCATCAGAATTCTAAAGTCCGTGACTAAATGCTCTAAATGAAGGTCTACAAGAGGAACACATCCAAACCCTGTGCAAGTGTTCAACAGGGAACAGGTTTGGGCTGCCGTTGTTGATGTTGGAAGTTTCCCTCGATTGGTGACCGCTTGCTTCTTTTCCGAGGTACTCAAGGTCAGGACACTGGGGAGATCTCCCCACTCTTCTTCGAATAGCAACCATGGGCAATGTTCCCTCTAATTTTTTGGCGGGGCCGGGTGGCCCCTTTATTGGGCTGCGTGGCTCATGCATAATTTCGCGCATGCGCGAGTTTTCTATTTAAAAGCCAGCTCACCGGCTCCGTGGGACCTCTCGACTACTGCGCGTTCACGCAGCTTAACGGGAACATTGGCCATGGGATCTTTTATGTTCACCTGAGAGGACAGACAGGGCCTCATCTGAAGGACAGCACCTCTAGAGAGTGTAGCACTCCCTCAGTACTACACGAGGGAGTGTCAGCCTAAGAGTACATGCTTAAGTCTCTGGAGTGGGGATTAGACCTTCCGACTCAGAGTCGAGAGTGCTACCTTCTGAGCCATAGCTGACACCAATTCTAATGAAGAATTAATAAGAGCTAAGCCTTCTTCGGCAGCACCTCCCAAACCCACGACCTCTTCCATCTCGAAGGACAAGGGCAGCAGGCGCATGGAAACATCACCACCTCCAAGTTTCCCTCCAAGTCACACACCATCCTGACTTAGAAATATATCGCCGTTCCTTCATCGTCGCTGGGTCAAAATCCTGGAACTCCCTCCCTAACAGCACTGTGGGAGTACCTTCACCACACGGACTGCAGCGGTTCAAGAAGGCGGCTCACCACCACCTTCTCAAGGGCAACTAGGGATGGGCAATAAATGCTGGCCTTGCCAGTGACGCCCACATCCCGTAACCGAATAAAAAAAAACAGATGATGAGAAGGACATCTACTCGCACAGACCACACGCAGTCTGCTTTATTATGGCCCCCACCCACTTAAAGATTCCACAAATGTCCTCCCTTCTCCTCTCCCCCCCACCCCCGCACCCCACCATCCCTCGAAGTAAAATCAAGCAAATTACAGAATATCTATCTCTGCCCACGTCTCGTCACCTCCTAACTGGGTACTTCCCTTCCCCCTCACCCCACCGGTCACCCTGGCAGTAGTTGAGGAACCAACTCCATGCCACTCAGACTCAATCACTTGCAGCTGGATTTCTGTTGATAAAGCTTTAATCCTTGCTCTTCAACCAGCTCCTCTGTTAATTGATACAGCATCAGCCAGGAATCCATTCCACATTTCCACCAGTCTGTGGGAAAGGGAAATCAAAAAAAGAATTTCCTTCTAATCTCCGGCCTTGCTCGAGGCAGTTTCATTTTATATTCATGTCCTCCTGGTTCTGACAATCACGGCCCAAGTTAAATAATTTGCCTCTTCATGAAAGCTGACCAGTTTTTTTTTTCCCTGACTCCGTGAAATTATCAAGGGTGTTAGTCTCAGCACGCGCACTCTCAGACAGAACAAGGTCTTTTGCTGCTAAGATACTTCGAACTGCATCAAAGCGAAAGCCATGCCTTTAAAGATGGGGTTAAGCATCGGTGTGCTAGTGCAGATGAGCACATCGCTTCCAGGAGGATTCTCCAGTCTCCCGCCGTTGAGGGGGGATTTGCGATGGTTTCGATCATTGCCTCTGCATTGTCGGTCGTGCTCTGCTAATTGTTCTACATGGCTTGCTCACAGTTCTGCATTTGCATGTAAATTGCCTGATGGATGAGGAGGGCTTGACTAAAGAGGTAGCCTGGAAGACAGATGCTGTCCCGCTCCCCAGAACGTTTGACTTGCACCTGAACTGTGAAGCACAGGGTGCTCCCAGAGCAACTCATGAGCCCGCTACATGAATACTGTATAAGAAAAATCACACAGGGGCGATCAAAGAGAATTAGCACATCGACTGGTGCAAATGACCCTTATCAGTGAGGCCTGCAAGGACTCATTAATACACTCTCCATCTTCCTGTGTGTATGCCTGTAACTGAGGCCTAATACCTTACCCACCTGGGATACATTTTGTAACGTCTCAGATCAAAAGCATAAACCATTAAGGTCAACCTGCCACTAACTCAAGCTTGGGAACGTTCATAAATAAAATTTATTGTCACAGATTTGGAACTCAAGGTGCCAAATTGTCCTTAAGGAAGACACAGAAACCCCTTAAGTTGGTGTCTGATGACTGTTACATCTATTCAACATTGGCTCGACTGTAATTATGGATCTGATGCGGCCCCATCCACTTTCCAACGTGCGAGCAAGGTCGAATCGAGCAGATGCAGGCTAAAGCTCCCTCGATACTGCCCCGGCACACACCTCATGAAGAGCGCCCCCTGCAGCCACCGATGTGCTTTCGCCCGTTCTCACACCAGCCTCACTGGGGGGGAGAAATTGTTCACAGGCAGTAACACAAAACGGGGGATAACAAAAGTCAGCCGCCCATTTAACACTCATTGAATCGTAGAATCTTACAGCACAGAAGGAGGCCCTTCGGCCCATCGTGCCTGTGCCAGCTCGTCGCAAGAGCTGTCCAATTGGTTCCACTCCCCTGCTCGTTGCGCACAGTGGTGCAAACTTGGATTCTAGCCCATGCCTCGGAGGTGAAAGTGCAGCGTCATACGCGCCAACTAAGCAAACTAACAAAAGTTGACCAACATTTTTCAAAGAGCAGTCCCCCCACCCCCCCAACAAAAACAAACTAATAACTAAAATATTGTCTGGAGAAGAAAAATGATGTGAAAGCAAGACAGCGCGGGCCCGAGCGGGAGCGGCGGCGGCGGAGGCGGCGGCTTAAAGGGAGCACCGGAGAAGGTCCAGGACACAGCGCGGGCCCGAGCGGGAGCGGCGGCTTAAATAAACCAAACAAACAAGGAGTGAGGTCACAGGACAGCAGGTAGGTGATTGGTTGCTGAGTATTACAGCTCCTTTGCTCTCTTGGTTAGGTAAGTGGATTAAATTCAGAACTAGGAGAGTATTAACTACTATAACTTTATTGAATTAATAACTAAAACTAAATTAACTAATTAAAAGTAAAAATAATAATTTGAAGGAGGCGGAGTATAAACCGAGCGGGAGGCCCAGAGAGAGCGCAGACTGGAGCAGCGACAGTGAGGAGACAGAGTATAAACCGAGCGGGAGGCCCAGAGAGAGCGCAGACTGGAGCAGCGAGGAGGCAGAGTATAAACCGAGCGGGAGGCCCAGAGAGAGCGCAGATTGGAGACAGCGACAGCGAGGAGGCAGAGTATAAACCGAGCGGGGGGCCCAGAGAGAGCGCAGACTGGAGCAGCGAGGAGGCAGAGTATAAACCGAGCGGGGGGCCCAGAGAGAGCGCAGATTGGAGACAGCGACAGTGAGGAGGCAGAGTATAAACCGAGCGGGGGGCCCAGAGAGAGCACAGACTGGAGCAGCGAGGAGGCAGAGTATAAACCGAGCGGGGGGCCCAGAGAGAGCGCAGATTGGAGACAGCGACAGTGAGGAGGCAGAGTATAAACCGAGCGGGGGGCCCAGAGAGAGCGCAGACTGGAGCAGCGACAGTGAGGAGGCAGAGTATAAACCGAGCGGGAGGCCCAGAGAGAGCACAGACTGGAGCAGCGAGGAGGCAGAGTATAAACCGAGCGGGGGGCCCAGAGAGAGCGCAGATTGGAGACAGCGACAGTGAGGAGGCAGAGTATAAACCGAGCGGGAGGCCCAGAGAGAGCGCAGATTGGAGCAGTGAGGAGGCAGAGTGTAAACCAAGCGGGAGGCCCAGAGAGAGCACAGACTGGAGACAGCGAGGAGGCAGAGTATAAACCGAGCGGGAGGCCCAGAGAGAGCACAGACTGGAGACAGCGAGGAGGCAGAGTATAAACCGAGCGGGAGGCCCAGAGAGAGCACAGATTGGAGCAGCGACAGTGAGGAGGCAGAGTGTAAACCGAGCGGGAGGCCTCCAGCGATAACAACAACAACAAAAGTAACAACTGCAAAACAGCTAAAGTAACGTTACAACCAGGGAAGGAGCTGATTGGCGAGTAGCTGGTAAGTGTTTCTAGTTAATAGTCTATTAAGTAAAGGCATGGCAGGGCAGCTCAGTCCTGTGGAATGCACATTCTGTGCCATGTGGGGACTCCAGGACGCTTCCCGTGTCCTGGACAACCACATGCGCAGGAAGTGTCGTCAGCTGGAGGAGCTCAAGCTCCGGGCTTTGGAGCTTTAGCAGCAGCTGGCATCACTGCGGTGCATCCGCAAGGCTGAGAGGTTCATGGATAGCACGTTTCAGGAGATGGTCACCCCGCAGATAAAGAGTGTGCAGGCAGAAAGGGAATGGGTGACCACCAGACAGACAAGGAGGACCAGGCAGGTAGTGCAGGAGTCCCCGGAGTGCATCTCGCTCTCCAACCAGTAATCGGTTCTGAGTACTGGTGAGGGCGATGGTTCCTCTGGGTAGTATAGCCAGAGCCAAGTCTGCGGCACCACGGGTGGCTCAGCTGTACATGGGGGGAGGAAGAAGAGTGGGAAAGCAAAAGTGGTAGGGGATTCGATAGTTAGGGGAGCAGGCAGGCGTTTCTGCGGTCGCAAACATGACTCCAGGATGGTATGTTGCCTCCCTGGTGCCAGGGTCAAGGATGTCGCTGAGCGGCTGCAGGACATTCTGAGGGGGGAGGGTGAACAGCCAGAGGCCGTGGTCCATATCGGTACCAACGACTTAGGTAGAAAGAGGGATGAGGTTCCGCAGGCAGATTTCAGGAAGCTAGGAAAGAGATTAAAAAGCAGGATCTCAAAGATAGTAATCTTTGGATTACTCCCGGTGCCACGCGCTAGTGAGTACAGAAATAGGAGGATAGCGCAGATGAATGCGTGGCTGTAGAGATGGTGCAGGAGGGAGGGCTTTAGATTCCTGGGGCATTGGGACCACTTCTAGGGAGGTGGGACCTGTACATGCCGGACGGGTTGCACCTCAACAGGGCTGGAACCAATATCCTCACGGGGAGGTTTGCTAGTGCTGTTGGGGAGGGTTTAAGCTAGTTTGGCAGGGGGATGGACACCAGGATGTAACATTAGAAAGGGGAAATAAAGTGCTCAAAGGATTGGGAGAGGCAAAGAGCACTAAAGTAAGAAATAGTAAGGTATTAGGTGGGGTCAAACTAAGAGAGAGTACAGGATGGTCTAAGATGGGTTTACAGTGTATGTATGTAAACGCACAAAGCATAGTAAACAAGGTTGGTGAGCTGCAGGCACAAATGAATATGATGTTGTGGCAATAACTGAGACCTGGCTCAAAAAAGGACAGGATTGGGTATTAAATATTCCTGGTTATAAAGTGTTCAGGAAAGATAGGGAAGGAAAGATAGGAGGTGGTGTGGCAGTATTGGTCTAGGAGCATGTTATAGTGTTGGAGAGGGAGGATATCCTGGAGGGGTCAAGGACAGAATCTATATGGTTAGAGTTAAGAAATAATAGTGGTGCCATTACACTACTAGGTGTATTCTATAGACCACCAAATAGTGGGAAAGATATGGAGGAGCAACTTTGCAGAGAAATTACAGAGAGGTGCAAGAACTATTGAGTAGTGATAATGAGGGACTTCAATTATCCTAATATAGACTGGGATTGTAATAGTGTAAAGGGCAGAGAAGGGGAAGAATATCTGAAGTGTTTTCAGGAGAACTTTCTTGATCAGTACATTTCTGGCCCAACGAGGAAGGAGGCATTGCTGGATCTGGTTCTGGGGAATGAGGTAGGTCAAGTGAAGCAAGTGTCAGTAGGTGAATATTTAGGGAACAGTGATCATAGTATCATAAGGTTTAGATTAGCTGTGGAAAAGGACAGGGAGTAATCTAGAGTAAAAATGTTTAACTGGGGGAAGGCCAATTTCAGTGGAAGGAGAAGGGATCTGGCGCGGGTAAATTGGAATCAAAGATTGGCAGGCAAAACTATAATGGAACAATGGGCTGCCTTTAAAGAGGAAATAGTTCAGGTACAGTTGAGGTAGATTCGCACTAGGGGGAAAGGCAGGGCAACTAAAGTCAGGGCTCCTTGGATGACAAAAGAGATAGAGAATATGATGAAGCAGAAAAAGAGCCCGTATGACAGATGTCAGGTTGCAAATACATCTGAGAATCAGGCTAGATATAGAAAGCTCAGAGGAGAAGTGAAAAAGAAAAAAGGAGACCTATGCATGGAGGCAGAGGGTATGGCTGAGGTACTAAACAAGTACTTTGCATCTGTTTTCACCAAGGAAGAGGATGCTGCCATAGACGTAGTGAAGGAGGAGATAGTGGAGATATTTGATAGGATAAAAAATGATAAAGAAGAGGTATTAGAAAGGCTGGCTGTACTTAAAGAAGGTAAATCACCAGGAGCAGATGGGATGCATCCTAGGATGCTGAGGGAATTGAGGGAGAAAATCGCAGAGGTATTGGCCATAATATTCCAATCCTCCTTGGATACGGGGGTGGTGCCAGAGACTGTGAAATTGCAAATGTATACAAACCATTGTTCAAGAAAAGGGTGTAAAGATTAGACCCAGCACTACAGGCCAGTCAGTTATCTCGGTAGTGGGGAAGCTTTTAAAACAGTAATCGGACAAAATTAACAGTCACTTCGACAAATGTGGATTATTTAAGGAAAGCAAGCACGGATTTGTAAAGGCAAATAACAACAGAAAACGCTGGAAAAACTCAGCAGGCGAGGCAGCATCCTGGAGAGAGAAATCAGAGCTAACGTTTCAGGTCGAAGACCTTTCTCAGACCGAAACTAACTCTGTTGCTCCTCTCCACGGATGCTGCCTCGCCTGGCTGAGTTTTTCCAGCGTTTTCTGTTGTTATTGTTATTTCGGATTTCCAGCATCTGCAGTATTTTGCTATCGTATTTGTTAAAGGCAAATCGTGTTTAACTAACTTGATTGAGTTCTTTGATAAGGTAACAGAGAGGGCAATGAGGTTGACGTAGTGAACATGGGATTTCCAAAAGGCATTCGACAAAGTGCCACATAATAGGCTTGCCAGCAAAGTTGAAGTCCATGGAATAAAAGGGACAGTGGCAGCATGGATACGGAATTCCTAAGTGATAGGAAACAGAGAGTAGTGGTGAACGGTTGTTTTTCGGACTGGAGGAAGGTATACAGTGGTGTTCCCCAGCGGTCGGTTCTAGGACCACTGCTTTTCTTGATATATATTAATGACTTGGACGTGAGTGTACAGGGCACAATTTCAAAATTTGCAGATGTCACAAAACTTGGAAGTATAATGAACAGTGAGGAGGAGAGTGATAGATTTCAGAAGACATAGACAGGCTGGTGAAATGGGCGGACATGTAGCAGATGAAATTTAATGCAGAAAAGTGTGAAGTGATACATTTTGTTAGAAAGAATGAGGAGAGGACATAAAAACTAATTGGTACAATACTGAAAGAGATGCACGAACAGAGAGACATAGAAACATAGAAACATAGAATCTAGGAGCAGGAGTAGGCCATTCGGCCCGTCGAGCCTGCTCCGCCATTCAATACGATCATGGCTGATCATCCAAATCCAGTACCCTGTCCCTGCTTTAATCCCCACAGTACACATATCCCACCCTACCCCCATAACCCCACGTATTTAATTCCCCCTAACATATCCCATCCTATCCCCATAACCCCACATATTTAATTCCCCCTAACACTAAGGGTCAATTTATCATAGCCAAATCAACCTAACCCACACATTTTTGGACTGTGGGAGGAAACCGGAGCACCCGGAGGAAACCCACGCAGACACGGGGAGAATGTGCAAACTCCACACAGACAGTCACCCGAGGTCAGATTCGAACCCGGGTCTCTGGCGTATATGTGTACAAATCGTTGAAGGTGGCAGGGCAGGTTGAGAAAGTAGTTAAAAAGGCTTACGGGATTCTGGGCTTCATTAATAGAGGTAATGGGCTCGATTTTGCCAGGGCCGAAGAGGCGGGATTGGAAGCGTGTGAGGTGTTAAAATCGCAAAAAATGGCAGGCGGCTCCGATCCTGCCTCCAGCCCACCTCCGAGCAATTTTCCGAGAATCGGGTTTCAGACCCCGTTTCCAACCCGCCTCCAAGAGGCGGGATAGGCCCTTAAGGCCCTTAACAACCAGTTAATTGCCTCTATAATCCCATTTTTAGAGGCCTTTCTGAATTTAACACATTTCCCCCATCCTGCACGTCTCCTCTGGAACACGGCAGTTAATCCTGGTGGCCTCACAAGTGGATTGCTTACTAACAGCTGCAGCTCCACCATTAAAAAGGAGTTTTCAGCAATCATCATTTGCAGGCGGCAGAACTTTGTTGTCTCAGGTCTGGGGGATCTTTTAGCTGGCATACACATTATGGAAGTTTGGAGCCTGAGACCCATCTCCAGTGTGACCTCCTGGGAAACCCTTCTCTCCACCTTGACTGAGCACTTCCTCAACTGAGGTATATATCAGAAGAATGGGAACCATTTATTTCCTTTCCTTTCTGGACCTCAGATTCGGACGAAGACCAGCCGCGGCAGCAGCAGAACCCTGAACAACAGCAGCACCAACAGCAGGAGCAACAACAGGAGCGCCAACCTGCTGCTCACCCACCTGAAGCTGCACAGGCAAGAAGGTGCCAGCGCATGGAAGCACGTCGCCGCAGGAGATACCCCCAAAACAGGGTTTACAGACAAAGGATGAGCTACCTCAACATGACTGAGCAGCAGTGCCAAAGGCGGCTCCGGCTTTCGCGAGAGGTAGTGGGTGACATCTGCGCAATGCTGCAGCAAGACCTGGAGCCCAGAGGAGCGGGTGGACACCCCTTACCAGTGGCCGTCAAAGTCACCACCACACTCAACTTTTTTGCTTCAGGCTCATTCCAGGGATCAACAGCAGACATCAGCGGCATCTCCCAGGCAGCTGCACACACTTGCATCACGCAGGTAACCGATGCCCTTTTTGCCAACGTGCACAATTACATCAACTTCTCCAAGGATCAAGCAAGTGTAACAGCGCGTGCGGTTGGATATGCTAATATGGCAGGCTTTCCAAGGGTGCAGGTCGTCGTTGACTGCACACATGTGGCCCTTAAGGCACCCCATCACAATCCAGGTATTTTTGTCAACCGCAAGGGCTTCCACTCCCTCAACGTGCAGCTGGTGTGTGACCACAAGAAGGAAATTTTGCATGATTACGCAAGTACCCTGGCAGTTGCCATGACTCCTTCATCCTGCGCCAGTCTAGTGTGCCTCCGCTCGTCAGTCCGCCAGACCAACTTTTTAGATGTCTACTTGGAGACAAGGGCTATCCCCTGAAGACGTGGTTAATGACGCCGTTGAGGAGCCCATTCAATGAAGCTGAGGAGCGCTACTATTCCAGCCACATTTCCACCAGTTCCATAATCGAGCAAACCATCGGCTTGCTGAAGATGTGCTTCAGATGCCTTGATAGATCAGGTTGAGCCCTGCAGTACTCAGCAGCCAGGGTCTCCAGAATCGTCGTGGTCTGCTGTGCACTTCATAACATGGCACAGCATCATGGCCTGCAGATGCCTGAGGAACAAGTGGCTCATCACATAGCCTCTTCAGATGAGGAGAAGGAGGAGGAGGAGGAGAAGAGCGACAATGAACAGCTTGCGGAGGCACATCAACCAGCGGCAGCAGCACGCGAGCACATTGCTGCCCGGGATGCAAGGGATGCACTCATCTTGGCCAGATTTGCTTAGCCTGGCCAATCAAACACTTTTGCCTCGCACCAGAGCATCGACAATGGACAAGAACTTGCGGATTCCGATCACTCCGACCACCATACTGACAATTGCTAGTCACTCTAAGCCCTCAATGTGGAAGTCCCATTTGCGAAATGACACAGGCCACAACTTCAACAGTTTGCCATCAGAATTTTTTTATCACACAATCAACAGATGGCATTAAAAAATAAACACAACATAACACCCAAGTGACTACCCTTGTGACTACTTGTGCTTTATCTTCCTCTTACGCGTGCTCCTACGTGGTGCTTCCCCTGTAGCTTCAGCAGATGTGGAGGGCCCTTGCTCACTTTCTTGCCGCTCCTACCTCAACACCTTTGGTGAGCGTCCTCTGGGGTTGCGAGCCTGTGAGGGCTCAGCAACAGTCTGCTACTCCTGCAGCTGTGCAGGGGCTGAGACGCCGATCTCAGTTGGGTGAGGACTCTGGTGGGGCTCTGACCGAGGGCTCTGCAGTGGCATGGTCGTGTGAGTGCTTGGAGAGGAGCCCCCACTTCCTGGTTCTCTGCCACCAACATCCCTCTTATGGGTCAGCCCCACTTCAGAGCTAGCAAGTGGCTGGACAGCACCTTGCTGCACTTCAGGGGGGCCATGAGGACCCGTTTCTGCACTGGAAGTCCTGCTCCAGAGTACTTCCATGAAGGTCTGGTTTCTCTGCTCAATAGCTAACCATCGCTCCTCAAGAGATGTCATTCTATTCTGAACAATAACCATGTTTTCAAGACCCTGGCGACTAAGCTCCTCCATGGCCGTAGCCATCCTCTCCTCTACCGTAGCCAACCTC
This sequence comes from Squalus acanthias, assembly GCA_030390025.1. Lineage (NCBI taxonomy): Eukaryota > Metazoa > Chordata > Chondrichthyes > Squaliformes > Squalidae > Squalus > Squalus acanthias. The sequence continues at coordinate 21,889,918 of CM059430.1, forward strand.
TCCTCTACCATAGCCAGCCTTACCACGGAGGTAGCCATCCTTTCCACGGAGGTTGCCATCCTTTCCGTGGTGATGCGTTCATGCGCCAACGCCTCCACAAAGGCCCATCTCATGTTCGCGATGGACTCCTCCATTCGCTCCACACTCGCAATGACCCTGGAGACAAAACCTGCCAGAGACTCCTGCACCTGTTGCTGGAGTTCCAGCACCGCTCTCCTTCTGGATGGACCCGGAGGCACAGGGTCGATATGCAGTGGAGCCGAGCTGGGAGAGTCCTGCGCCCTCCAACGAGGACTCTCCACTGCTGTCCCTGTCTCCACCATCTGCTGATGCTCACTTGTGAGCTGTGATACACCAGGTGACAACTCTACTCTATGTCCCGAAGGTCCCACCGAGGTGTGAGTGTCTGCGCTGGTGCTGGGTGCGCTGAATTCTACTAACGCTGCGCCCTCAGAGGTTGCAGTTTCCTCTGAGGAGTCTGGAGGCTCAGGCTGTTCCTCCTGGATAGTGGGGAGGGGGGCTGTCGATGGTCCTGTGGGGGAGTAAAGGAAAGAGTTAGAGATGTGAGATAAACGTTGCATGCACATTGAATTGTGCAGATGATCATAAGTCAATCTGTTAGAGCATCAGAATCAATATCAGTCACTCATGCAATGTCAATGAGAGAGATGAAAAACTATTCTGTCACCAGCTTGCTCTGATGCGCCCGTCTGTCCGTCTCCCGCTTGCACATCCTCCTCCACTCCCACGATCTCCAGGGCCGCCTCCTCCACAGTGGTGAGCTGGGCTATTGAGGGTGGTCCTCCTCCTGTCCTCGCCCTCTCCCTCTTGTTGTGGGCTCTCTTTTCCTGCAATGAGGGACACAAGTGGAGTTTGAGTGAGAATGAAGGAGTGAGTGCAGAGAATCCATAGCATAGATGCTTAGAAGGAGACAAAGATGGAGTGAGGTGCCAAGACCAAGGACCCTCCCTGTGTTTTGTAAGTTGTTGTCATAGCATCACAGTGATAGGGAGTGTGAGGGCTGCATAGTCGAATAGTTAAGTGAATGTGAACATACAGAGAGAGGGAATGGGTAAGGGTGCAGGGATGCAAGGGTGAAGTGGGATGTGGAGGAGGAGGTTGACAAAGCAGAGTGCTGGTGATGAGAGGCGATGGGGATCAGATTGAGGGACATGGGGATGGAATACTCACTTTTCCTGTGCGGAGAAGGTCATGAAACCTCTTTCGGCACTGCAGCCAGGTTCTGCTGCCACATTGAAATCGCATTCACCTCCTGTGCCACTTGCAGCCACACAGCTTTAGTCTGTTGTGGAGGCTTTTTCCTCCCTGAGGAAGGAAAGAGCACTTCCTTGTTTGCTCTTGCTCCCTCACCAGAGCTTGGAGGGAGGCCTCATCGAATCTGGGTGCACACTTTGGTCTGGTGCTGGACATAGTAGCAGTAGGAATCCCTCAGAAGTATGATGAGTAAGTTGTACGGCTGAAAAAGAACTACGGCTGCTTGAAGGCCTTAAATCCAGCTGCATAGATGATGTCATCGGAGGCTAGTTTCAGTATTAAAAGACTCATTGGGCCAGGGGTTCCCACAAGCTGGAAATCAAGTGCCCAATTAGGGCAAAATCGCACTTTTGTCCCGCCTCACATCGGAGGCGGGGTCCTGACACGCCGACCACCTGACATGTCCCCTAGCCCGCCCCCAATGACAAAATCCAGCCCATTGAGTACAAAAGTGTGGAAATTATGATGAACCTGTATAAAACACTGGTTCGGCCCCAACTAGAGTATTGTGTCCAATTCTGGGCACCACACTTTAGGAAGGATGTGAAGGCCTTAGAGATGGTGCAGAAAAGATTTATGCGAATGGTTCCAGGGATGAGGGACTTCAGTTACGTGGATAGACTGGAGAAGCTGGGGTTGTTCTCCTTAGAGCAGAGAAGATTGAGAGGAGAATTTATAGAGGTGTTCAAAATCATGAGGGGTCTGGACAGAGTAGATAGAGAGAAACTGTTCCCATTGGCAGAAGGGTCGAGAACCAGAAGACACAGATTTAAGGTGATTGGCAAAAGAACCAAAGGCGACGTAAGAAAAAACTTTTTTAAGCAGCGAGCGGTTAAGATCTGGAATTCACTGCCTGAAAGGGTGGTGGAGGCAGACTCAATCGTGGCTTTCAAAAGGGAGTTGGATAAGTACCTGAGGGGAAATAATTTGCAGGGCTACGGGGAAAGAGCGGGGGAGTGGGACTAGCTGAAGTGCTCTTGCAGAGAGCCGGCACGGGCTCGACGGGCCGAATGGCCTCCTTCTGTGCTGTAACCATTCTATGATTCTATGATTCTAACTCTACTGAAAGTGCAGTGGGACATGGGTTTGTAACTTAAGGTGTAAATATACCCAACACTTCTTCACTTTAAGAATATGAAACCCTATAAGGTATGCAAGTGTTGAGAGTACAAGATTAATTTTTTTGGGGGGCTGGGGAGGAGGTCTGCGGCATGTCCTGTAAATAATGTTGCTCTTTGACACTTTATTTGGCGCATTTTCCAGTATTTTGGAATCTACAATGGAGAGCAGCATCGCATTGTTTTTCTCCTAAAGGCTCATGTGGAGCAGAAACGCCGGCTGAGACCAGTTGGGCCGAATGGCCTGTTTCTGTGCTGGAACTCCTCTGTAACCCAATGTAAAAAAGGACATTTGCTGAATTTTCTTGACGACTTCTCTTTATTTTTGGGGAATTTATTCCTCTTCTTCATATTTTAAAGCTTCTCTCTCCCAATTGCAGCTATTACAGGTGGAAAAAAAGTTTCGATTTTCTCCTTTTAAAACGTTGGCCCCAATTTTAACGGGTGGACTCCCCGCTCAGGCCTGAGTTAAAATTACAGTCGGGTCTCAGTGATGTCATCGGGCCGCAGCACGCACGTGTAAAGAAGGACCCTGTTGTCTCCGGGCGCCTGTCCTTGCTGCCTGCTCAGGAGAGCAAGGTAAAGTTGCAGACGTTGCGATCATGGCGGCTTTGAGCCGGGGCGATTTTAACTGCCCACCGGCCAGGTTTCTGCTGAGCGAGTCGGGTTAAAATCGCCCCCCTCGTCTAAAACTAAATAAGGGATTGGAACACCATCTTACTGACCACAGGGCCATTTCAATCGAGGTTATAAGCAGCAAATTCCAAATGCTTTCTTTCATCCATTTCCCACCTGGTGGAACATTTCTCGAGGTGATGGGGAGGGTCTGGGAGCTCGTATACAAAATGTAGAATTTTTACATTAATTCTCATTAATTTCTCACCATGGATCAATCTCACCTTTCTGAAAAGTTGAAAAGGTAAACAGAGGACACAGATTTAAGGTAATTGACAAAAGAACCAGGGGGGCGAGATGAGGAGAAATTTCTTTACGCAGCGAGTTGTTGTGATCTGGAATGCGCTGCCTGAAAGGGCGGTGGAAGCAGATTCAATAGTAACTTTCAAAAGGGAGCTGGATAAATACCTAGGGGAAAAAATTCGATTGCTTTGCGCCTCCCGTTAGCACCCTAAGAGGGCGCTAACAGGGCGCTAAGCAACTAGCGCCCGGGCGCGGTGACGCCAACGCCTCCTGCGAAATTCAGCAGGAGGTTAGCGCCGGCGGTAACCGTTAGCGCCCCGCTCGCCCCCCAGCCGCGATCTTCAGTAGCGCCCCCTGACTTACCGCTGGACGCTATGTCCGACAGGGTCAGGGGGGCCTACCTGAGGCCGGGGCGGCGCTAATTAAAGGCGAGGTGCCAGGCGGCCATTTTTGTTGCTGGCTGCCTGCCAGCACCTGCCCCCGTTGCTGTCCCCGGCCTCCTCTGCAGGCCCCCCGCGGAGTGCCGGCTGCGCTCCGTGAGCCCGGCACTTCTCTTGAGTGCCGGGCTCTTTTGCCGGCACGCCGATCCCTGGTGGCCCAGCTGGGCCCCGGGTCGCGCTGCGCAAGGCCCCTCCCCTTTAAGAAGGGGAGGAAGGCCTGCAGTTCCATGGCACGTAACGCCGCGATATTCCCTCACAGCGCCCCAAGAGGGGGGCGGGGCGCTTCCAGTAGCACCCCGCTTCCCTCTTGGGGCGCTACCGATTAATTTCGGCCGCGGCCCTAGAATCATAGAATGATACCGCACAAAAGGAGGCCATTTGTCCCATCCTGTCTGTGCCGGCAGGAGATTCAATAGTAACTTTCAAAAGGGAATTGGATAAATAGTTGTAAAGGAAAAATTTGCAGTGCTCTGGGGAAAGAGCAGGGGGAGTGGGACTAATTGGAGAGCTCTTTCAAAGAGCCGACATAGACACAATTGGCCGAATGGCCTCCTTCTCTGCTGTGTCATTCTATGATGCAATCTAAGTGAATTTGGCTTTTCAAGAAAGCACTTTCCTGGCTTTTCCTCTGTCGAATGCACTGGAATTGTCTTTCCTTCCCCCAAGACCACTGATGGTCCCTTGCCGCAGTGTCGCTCCCAAGCTCCTACCTGCTGGTATTCTTACTGCACACTATGGGCAGATCTGAGGAGACTGCTCCCCCGGTAGATTTACATAGAATTTACAGCACAGAAACAGGCCATTCGGCCCAACTGGTCTGTGCCAGAATTTATGCTCCACTCGAGCCTCCTCCCACCCCTCTTCATCTCACCCTATCAGCATAACCTTCTATTCCTTTCTCCCTCATGTGTTTATCCAGCTTCCCCTTAAATGCATCTATACTGTTCGCCTCAACCACTCCCTGTGGTAGCGAGTTCCATATTCTCCCCACTCTCTGGGTAAAGAAGTTTCTCCTGAATTCCCTATTGGATTTATTAGTGACTACACTTCAAAAGTACTTCATTGGCTGTAAAGCGTTTTGGGACGCCCTGAGGTCGTGAAAGGCGCTATAGAAATGCAAGTCTTTCTTCACTCAGAGGGTGGTGAATCTTTGGAATTCTCTGCCCCAGAGGGCTGTGGAGGCTCAATCGTTGAGTATATTCCAGGCTGAGATCGATAGATATTTGGACTCTGGGGGAATCAAGGGATATGGGGATCGGGCGGGAAAGTGGAGATGAGGTAGAAGATCGGCCATGATCTTATTGAATGGCGGAGCAGGCTCGAGGGGCCAAATGGCCAACTCCTGCTCTTATTTCTTATGTTCTTATGTACCAGACCAATTGAGTACTAGGGCAAGAATGAATTGTTCCAGTTTACTGACTGCGTATCATGTTGCTGTTTAATTCAGTTGGAAGTCTGTTTGCTGATCCACGGGGCTGATTAATCACAGTGGTGACTGATTCTCCGTTTCCCTTTGTGAAGTTTCAATAATTCCCCTCGGACAGGAACCTCTTCTAGGTCATGTAGCACTAACGATCTGATCATTAGCACATGCGGAGGAACATGCCAGTGCTCTTTTCATTGAGAAACCAAAGTGAAGGGCCATTATAGAAAACACCGGCTGGATTGAAAAGAGTAAAAGAGATGAGATAAATCAAGAAGTAACAATCAGGTGACACCTACCTTGGGTTTTATAAACCTGTAGATTAGAGTAGGAATGACATCCAGGGGGATATAAGGAGATCCACAGGAGATGGTGAAATGAGTCTTGATTTTGACACGGTGATGTGGCAAAGAGGAGGAAGAGTGTGTAATTGGAGTGGGCTTTTGTATATTAGGAGAAATAATTGAGAAATGTTCAAAGAAGCAGTGACCATAGTAATATTGATCAAATGTAGGAAGCAGTGATGGAGAGAGAGAGAGAACTTGCATTTCTATAGCGCCTTTCATGACCGCAAGATGTCACAAAGCGCTTTACAGCCAATGAAGTACTTTTGAAGTGTAGTCGCTGTCGTAATTGTAATGTGGCAGCCAATATGGGCAAAGCAAGCTCCCACAAACAGCAATGAGATAATGACCAGATGATCTGCTTTAGTGATGTTGGTTGAGAGATAAATATTGGCCCAGGACACCGGGGATAACTCCCCTGCTCTTCTTAAAGATAGTGGGCCATGGGATCTTTTACATCCACCTGAGAGAGCAGACGTCTCAGTTTAACGTCTCATCCAAGAGACGGCACCTCCGACAGTGCAGTATTGAGGGAGTGGGTCTTGAACCCACGACCTGCTGACTCAAAGGCAAGAGTGCTACCAATTGATCTAAGGCAGACACTTAATAAAAAGCGAGAGGTTGAAGATTAGAAGATGTGAGGTGAGGGTTTACCGATCAAAGAACAGACTTTTTCTTCCAACCTGTCAGCAGGAAATGAGTTAGATTAAAAATTAAATGCAAAGTGGCCATGGGAATGGACCAACTATTTATACCAAGGCCAGACAGCACTCTATGGTAATGCCCCGCTCTGATGATACCACTTAATAGGAAGGTTTGGACTCTACAGAGAAGTCTCCAAAGCCAAATTGTATGGAAATTCAGAAGATCATCTAACAAGCAACCAGCTGGAACACATCAAGGTGCCAGTGTCTTGTCCTCAAAGTGTTAAACTGAAGAGTAACTTCCTTTAGTTACAACACCAACAATTTGCATTTATAGAGTGCCTTAAACGTCCCAAGACGCTTCACAGTAGAGTTACACAACAAAATTTGACACCGAGCTACATAAGGAGAAATTAGGGCAGATGACCAAAAGCTTGGTCAAAGAGGAAGATTTCAAGGAGAGTCTTAAAGGAGGAGAGAGAGGTGGAGAGGCGAAGAGGTTTAGGGGAGAATTCCAGACTTAGGGCCCAGGCAGCTGGTTAAGCAATACCTCGATTTTAAAATTCTCATCCTTGTTTTAAAAATCCCTCCACAGCCTCGTCCCTCCCTATCTCTGTAACCTCCTCCAGCCCTACAACCCTCCGAGATCCCTGCGCTCCTCCAATTCTGGCCTCTTGCACAGCCCCGATTTCCATCGCTCCACCATTGGTGGCCGTGCCTTCAGCTGCCTGGGCCCTAAACTCTGGAATGCCCCCCCTAAACCTTGCTTCCTAGTTGTCCTCCTTTAAGACGCTCCTTAAAACCTACCTCTTTGACCAAGCTTTTGGTCACCTGCCCTAATATCTCTTTTATGTGGCTCGGTGTCAAATTTTGTTTGATAAACGCCCCTGTGAAGCGCCTTGGGACATTTTACTACATTAAAGGCGCTGTATAAATGCAAGTTGTTGTGGTAAACAGCTGGTTTGGGTTTCCTCCACAGCTGCCTGATCCCCAGGGCTGCATCTACCGAGGTCTCGCCACCGTTTCAAAAAGTCTCACTTTTGTTGTCAGTCAACTCCTGAATTGCAGGTACATTGGAATCGTCATTGGGAATCCTGGGCTTTATAAATAGAGGCATAGAGTACAAAATCAAAGAAAGTTTGCTAAAGCTTTATAAATCACTGGTTGCCGGGGGAGCGGGGGCGGGAGATGAGGAGAAATGTATTTACGCAGCGAGTTGTTGTGATCTGGAATGCGCTGCCTGAAAGGGCGGTGGAAGCAGATTCAATAGTAACTTTCAAAAGGGAATTAGATAAATACTTGAAAAGGAAAGCATTTCAGGGCTGTGGGGAAAGAGCTGTGTGGGGGGGTAACATGTGAGACTAATTGGACAGCTCTTTCAAAGAGCCGGCAAAGGCACGATGGGCCGAATGGCCTCCCTCAAGGTTCTATGATTTCAGACTGGTACCTTCGGGGCCTTCTGTCAACTGCAGCAAGATTCAAAATGCCACGCTGGGAGTAATGTGCTCAGACGCTTATTTGCATTCCTGTGAGCTGCAGCTTTATTTTTTTTTCCCCCCTCTTGGAAACTTCAATTAAACACCTAGGAGATAGATTCTGATAGATCAAACACTTCTGTCCATCAATCGAGGGATTATCTCAGAACTCTCAGGAAGCAATCAAGCATGAAGATGGGTTCCGAGCTAACTTGCTATTTGAATTCTGCTGAAGGCGATGAAGGTCCAAGATAATCGTCCCGATCAGTCCGGACTAATCACATTTCAACGCAAAGCAGGAGAGAAATGTTAAAAGGTTATATGTAGAACACAGTGAGCCACTTTTTGGAGAGTCTCTCCATATAATTTTTTTGTTTTCTATTCCATCCCCAAAGGGACATCAGTGAACCAGTTGGGTCTTTAGGACAATTCGACAGCTTCAGGGTCACTTTTACTGATATCAGTACAATATTCTCCTGGTGGAAGTGGGGGGTAGGTCCTTGACCAGCAGTTGGCATGTTTCCCAAATAACCTCCCGAGTGAAGAGCAGCCTTAAGAACATAAGAATTAGGAGCAGGAGTCGGCCATATGGCCCCTCGAGCCTGCTCCGCCATTCAATAAGATCATGGCTGATCTTCGACCTCAACTCCACTTTCCCATATCCCTTAAATCCTTTAGTGCCCAAAAATCTATCGATCTTTGTCTAAAATATACTCAACAACTGAGCCTCCATGGCCCTCTGGGGTAGAGAATTCCAAAGATTCACCACCCTCTGGAGTGAAGAAATTTCTCCTCATCTCAGTCCTAAATGGCCGACCCCTTATCCCAAGACTGTGACCCCTGGTTCTAGACTCTCCAGCCAGGGGGAACATCCTCCCTGCATCTACCCTGTCAAGCCCTTTAAGAATTTTATATGAGGCATTAAGGATCTGAAAGGTTTAAGTCAGACCTTCTTGGTCTGCAGACCCTGGTGAGTGGGGAGCTACATGTAACGAAAAGACAGCTACTGTGATGCCTGACTCAAACAGCCTCCAATCAACACTTCCATGTCTTCATCCTCCTTCTCTTCTTACCGTAAGCACTAAAGTAGCAACGCAGGTTAATAAAACATGAAAACCCAAGCACTGGGGTTTATTTCTAGAGGGATAGAATTGAAAAGCAGAGAAGTTATGTTAAACTTGTATTGAACCTTGGTTAGACCACACTTGAAGTACCGGGAACAGTTTTAGTCTCCATATTATAAAAAGGATATAGAGGCACTGGAGACTGTGCAAAAAAGATTTACTAGACTGATAGCAGAACTGAGAGGTTATAACTATCAGAAAAGGTTGAACAGGCTGGGGATCTTTTCTCTAGAAAAGAGAAGGCTGAGGGGTGACCTGATAGAGGTCTTTAAAAATATGAAAGAGTTCAATAGGGTAGACATAGAAGAGATGTTTTCACTTGTGGGGGGAGTCCAAAACTAGGAGCCATTACTATGATAGTCACTAATAAATCCAATTGGGAATTCAGGAGAAACTTCTTTACCCAGAGAATGGTGAGAATGTGGAACTCGCTACCACAGGGAGTGGTTGAGGAGAAAAGCATAGAGGCATTTAAGGGGAAATAGATAAGCACATGAGGGAGAAAGGAATAAAAGGTTATGCTGATAGGGTGAGATGAAGAGTGGTGGGAGGAGGCTCGTGTGGAGCATAAACACCGGCACGGATCAGTTGGGCCGAATGGCCTGTTTCTGTGCTGTACATTCTGTGTAATTCTATGTTACAGAGAGGTTCCCATTCGGAAATCCATACCTTGAGAAGAACTGACTAAAACTAACAGTAAAAATATGACTGAACCTCCAAAGTACTAAAGAAATCGAAATACAGGCGTAGTAACAGCTCACAGAATAGCCTCCTTAATGAGGTATCCACCTCGGGGTTAGCAAAGAAACTCAAGGCAGACATGACCTTGACGTTTTTTGTATTCATTCTCGGGATGTGGGCCTCGCTGGCCAGGCCAATGGGCATTTATTGCCCAGCCCCAGTTGGCCTTGAGGAGATGATGGTGAGCCGCCTTCTTCTTGAACCACTGGTAGCGGTCTGATACAGCTAAGTGGCTTGCGAGGCCACTTCAGAGGGCAGTTGAGAGGCAACCACACTGGTGTGGGACTGGAGTCACATACAGGCCAGACCGGGTAAGGACGGCAGGTTTCCTTCCTACAGCTCCTATCACCACTTAGATAATAATTAGTAATTTGGGGAGGGTTTGGGTGAAAGGTCGGGGGAAATGGGTTGAAGGGGTTAGCCACACCCCCCTCCCCCCACCCCCACCACCCATTGACCCCATCTACAGGAAGTGGATCAGGCTCCCAGTGGGCCTTAAAGGGAACAGGAGCTTTTGTTTAGGAGGACAATTGACGGGCCGATCTTTTAGTGGTGGGTTTGAGGTAGTAGACTCTGAGAACCCATTACCACATCAATACCTCCCAAACTGGGCAGTAATTTCAGTCGGAAGCCATCGCCAAAGTGTCTTCCCAAAGAGAAATTCTACCACGGTAACACCGTCCATAAGGGAGAAAGACCTATTGCACAGTGATTTATCTCAGCTCAGATATGTCTCCAAGCCCTTCACGTACAATGAATTAATTTGAAGCGCAATGGCGGTTGTTTACATTGAGAAACATGGCAACCACTTGTGCACAGCAAGATCCCACAAACTATGAGATAAATGATCACTTAATCTGCTGGAGATGGTTGAGGGAGGCCAGGACACCAGCAGAACTGTAGGGGGTGGTGCTGTGTGTCAGCTTCACCTCTGACTTCTGAGCGGTTTGAATCGCTCCCACTCCCTTGGTTCTAGACCTTGGACTTATTTGGGAGTTGTGACAAAAGTGCAACAGACAACTGGTTTTGATGCAAGTACTTTTGATCTTTATTCAAGAGAGTAGAACACAACACAAACACTCTTAACACTCTAATAAAATGGGGAACACTTCAGTACAAACGAGGGAAATTACATTAGAAGAATACCTCACCCCTCCCAATCCCACTTTACTAGCTAAGTTGGACTCTAGAGGACATGGGATAATGCTCACCAAACGAATCCTTGACAGTTGAGCTGGTTCGCAGTTTCGGGGTTCGCTGGATTGGATTTATCGGGTGAGTACCCACTTTTCTTTGGTTAGAGGTAGGGTTTAGAGTCTTTTTAAGTAAAAAGTTTTGTGAGGCACTTGTTGCCGCGAGGTGTCCGATGGTCACTGAGGCAGTCGCTCTGGTCTCTTCTTGCGTGTCGGCCTACTTCTGGAGCTGTTGGCCTCCTTTGTTGACGGTCTTGTTTTCGAGCTGTCGACCTCCTGGCTGGACACGTAACTGCTGAATGGTTGTACTGGAGCGCTGCTTCCTTGCTGCTTGCTGAACTCCTTGCTGCTTACTTGTTGAACTTGTTTCTGATGAACTGTGTACGGTTGTACTCGAGAACTCCTTTCTGTTGTAACTGTGTAACTGCTCCACCCTTGAACTTGTAGAGAACGTGTTGTAACTGCTGAACTGACTTCTTGAGAAAACAGGCCCTCAATTATACTAATTGGGGCCTCCCAATCAGTCCCGGTTTATTGTAAGATTTTGGCGGGCTCGTTAACAGTAACCTGTTTGTAAATGTGTGAAGTGGTTTCGGGATGGCTCCATCCTGTCGATCTGCTTGCTTGATTGTAGCTGATTGTTTTCACGTTGTGAGTTTCTTGGCTGGGCCTGGGATTTCTATAGAGTGGGTCAGAGTGATCTGTTTTATGCATGTTTTGATGGGTCCTGTAATTTGGGTGGGGACTGCTCTTCCTCGGGTCTATTGTTAGGATGTTAATGTCTGATAGAGGCCGATTAACTCCAAGCGAGGTCATGCGGATCCCCAGACAGTTTGCATTAACTCCAATATACAAACTGTCTTTACAGAGGTTAATCCCACCTTCCTTTACAGCCTTTTCTCCCTTACAAGTCCAGACATGTCTTTTAAAATACCAAATCTTGGTTTTTGCTCTAAAATGTCCTTTGCTTAGGCCCAATGCATTCCACCACCCTGAAATAGTTAGAAAAGAGTCCAAAGTCTTTTTCCTTAGGGTTTGTTTTCGAGTTTTGGGGGATCTGTGAATTTTGAGAATCTTACAGAACACCACCCCCCCCCCCCCCCCCACTCCGCCACCCCCAACCCCACTCTTCTGCGAATAGTGCCGTGGGATCCTTAACATCCACCAGCAGATACGGAATAGGATTCAGTTTAACATCTCATCTGAAAGACGGAATGAGGAGATAGACAGACAGACAGACTTGCATTTCTACAGTGCCTTTCACAACCACCAGACGTCCCAAAGCGCTTTACAGCCAATGCAGTACTTTTTGAAGTGTAGTCACTGTTGTAATGTAAGAAAGGTGGCAGCTAATTTGCGCACAGCAAGCTCCCACAAACAGCATTGTGACAATGACCAGATCATCTGTTTTAGTAATGTTGATTGAAGGATAAGTATTAGCCAGGACACCGGGGATAACTTCCCTGCTCTTCTTCGAAATAGTGCCGTGGGATCTTTTACGTCCACCTGAGGGCCCCGGTTTAACGTCTCATCCAAAAGACGGCACCTCTGACAGTGCAGCACTCCCTCAGTACTGCACTGGAGGGCCGGCCTGGACACTCGTTGTTTTGTGTGGCTTTACTCAGATACTAATTCATTGGTTGTCAAATGTTTTGGGGACGTCCTGAGGATATTCTGGGCACTAAATAAATGCAAGTTCCTTCTTTCGTCCATTGACGGAAAGCCCCCATCGCTGGATAGGCCCCAGCTGGAGTATTGTGTCCTAAACCTGGGCACCACACTTTAGGAAAGGCGTCAAGGTCTTGGAGAGGGTGCAGAGGAGGTTTACTTGAATGGTACCAGGGATGAGGGACGTCAGTTACATGGAGCGACTGGAGAAGCTGGGATTGTTCACCTTAGAGCAGAGAAGGTTAAGGGGAGATTTAATAGAGGTGTTCAAAATCATGAAGGGTTTTGATAGAATAAATAAGGAGAAACCGTTTCCAGTGGCAGGAGGGTAATTGGCAAAATTAGAGGGGAAATGAGGAGAATTTTTTTTTATGCCGCAGGTTGTTGTGATCTGGAACGCACTGTCTGAAAGGGCAGTGGAAGCAGATTCAATAATAACTTTCACAAGAGAACTGGACACATATTTGAAAAGGAAAAATTTGCTGGGCTATGGGGAAAGAGCAGGGGAGTGGGACTAATTGGACAGCACTTTCAAAGAGCCGGCACAGGCACCGTGGACCAAATGGCCTCCTCCTGTGCTGTGTGGTTTCTATGAAGTTCCCCCAAGCTGCCAGCACTCAGGAGATGTTAGGAGTGACATTTACATTCAGTAACAGGATCACTGACAGCCCAGTTAAACAAATAAAACTGTGTTTATTTTTGACGAGTGGCATTCATTAAAACAGGTCACTGTTTTAAATCAAGATGAGTGATTGCTAATCTCAATAAGTGACATATGGCAGATCTGGGAACTTCGTACAGAATGTGTCCCCAGGGAGCTACAGGGCAGCAGTTTGATGAACAAGTGCTCAGCCTAAAGATGATGGCTGTGGGACAGTGTTCCTGGGTTAGAGATTGGTAAAATGACCTAAGGTTTCTCCTATTCGAAGAAAGACAACATTTCTACAGCACCTTTCATGCCCCCAGGACATCCCAAAATGCTTTACAGCCAATTAAGTCCTTTTCAAGTGCACTGTTGTAATGTAGGGAACACAGCTGCCAATGTGCGCACAGCAAGCTCCCACGAACAGTAATGTGATAATGACCAGATAATCTGTTTTAGGGATAAATATTGGCCAGGACACTGGGGAGAACTCACCTTCTCTTCTTTGAGATAGTTCCGTGGAATCTTTTACGTCCACCTGAGTGGTCAGTTTAACGCCTCGTCCGAAATACGTCATCTCCGCACATACAGCACTGAAGTGTCAGCCTGAATGATGTGCTCAGGGTCTCTGAAGTGGGGCTTGAACCCACTACATTCTGACTCAGAGGCGTGGATGCTGCCCACTGAGGCAAAATTGACACCCTCCCCCCCCCCCCCCACCCCCCCAACCTCTTACTTAAAAATGTGAATGGGTGAGGTACTTCTGACACCAGGACTCAGATGAGGAGACTTGTTTTTACACAGCCAGTTGTAATGATCTGGAATGATGCAGCACAGAAGGAGGTCATTCGGCCCATCGTGCCTGTGCTGGCTCTTTGAAAGAGCTCTCCAGTCAGTCTCCCTCCCATGTTCTTTCCCCAGAGCTCTGCAAGTTTTTCTTTTCAATTATTTATCCAATTCCCTTTTGAAAGTTACAATTGAATCTGTTTCCACCGCCCTTTCAGGCAGCGCATTCCAAATCACAACAACTCGCTGCGTAAAAGAATCCTCCTCATCTCCCCTCTGGTTCTTGTGCCAATTACCTTAAATCTGTGTCCTCTGGTTACCGACCCTCCTGCCACTGGAAACATTTTCTCCTTATTTACTCTATCTGAACCCCTTTATAATTTTGAATGCCTCTATTAAAACTCCCCTTAAATTCTCTGCTCTAAAGAGAACAATCCCAGCTTCTCCAGTCTCTCCATATAACTGAAGTTCCCGGTACCATTCCGGTAAATCTTCTCTGCACCCTCTCCAAGGCATTGGCATCCTTCAGATAAATTACATTAAAAAAGCATCGCTGAGTGACTTGTGTGGGGCTTTACCATGACTCCCATGGGGGAGTCTTGGACAAGGGGACCTAACCTTGAAATCAGAGCCAGGTCACGCAGGAGAGAAGTTAGGAAACACTTCGACACGCAAAAGGGTGGTGGAAGTGTGGAACTCTCTGGCACAAAAAGCAGTCGATGCCAGCTCAATTAATAATTTTAAATCTGAGATTGATAGATTTTTGCTAGACAAGGGTATAAAAGGATATGGAGCCAAGACGGGTGGATGGAGTTCAGATCCAGATCGGCCATGATCTCATTAAACGGTGGAACAGGCTCTAGAGACTGAATGGCCTCCTCCTGTTCCTATGACTTCTGACTCCCCTGGGATGTCCGCCCCCTCAAATCACACACCTTAATTATTCGCCGTTAATTAGGAGGGAGGCCCTGAACCGGGCCATCAAATAAATCTATAGCAGCGTTCGAGACACCCGAGCATAGCAAAATCAGCGGATTCCCCCATTCCACAGAAGACTGGGCTCCCACCTTGAGTGGCGATCGAAATTCCTACTCCTCCCCCCACCCCCAAATAAAGAATGGTTTACATAGCGTTACATAGAATTCACAGCACAGAAACCGGTCATTCGGCCCAACTGCTCCGTGCCGGTGTTTATGCTCCGCACGAGCCTCCTCCCACCCCAACTTCATCTCACCCCATCAACATATCCCTCTATTCCTTTCTCCCTCTTGTGCTTATCCCGCTTCCCCTTAAATGAATCAAACACTTTCTTTTTTATTGCATGAAACCCCTTTAACACAGGAACAAAACAGGATCTGAGAGCGAGGCAGCTGAAAGTGCGCGGCGATCTCTCTCTCTCTCTCTCTCAGTGACATCCTAGGGACTATGCACCAATTCAGACGAACATGGCGCATCCTCAAGTGCGCACTTCTGCATAAATCCATCCTCGGCGTTAATGAGAAACAGACTGCTCTGGGAAGTTTATTAAAGGAGAGTCAATATCACATCACATTTCAAGGTACAGACATTAGCATTTCAAAAAAAAAACTAAAAGCATCCCACTTAGCTAACAAGGCCTCCGACTACCAAACTTCTCACCGTTAACTACTGATTGATATGATCTTAATTCCCTGCTACTCTGTGTGGAGTCAGCACCACTTCTGGTAAATTTGCATACTGCATAAAGATTTTGCTTGCAGTTTTGGCATAAATTATTGCGTCCCTGTTGTATTTTGAATAACTTGAAGCTTGCCAGAGTGGATTTACAGTTTACTGGAAGGCTAAGTGCTAATTGGGTCGTTCGGTGGCATTAAACTCGCACCGATCCCTGAGCCCTGCTTTGAATCCGGAACAGCGCAGGGTAAACAAGTGTGCTCTTTAACGTGCATCCATTTCAATTGAGCTCGGTTTGGTAAGTATCGTCAATGGGTGGGCAGGCAGTGACTGCGAATCGTGGGTAACGGTACGTTTCCTCTGTGTGTTTTTAACCTTATATAGAAATGTCTTTCTCTTCTCCTAGTCGTGCACTGTTGATGATTCGATAGCAATGTATGACCCATTTACATATTAACACTGCCTCGTTCCTTCGGGAGACACATGTTACTATTGTCATCTCTCCAACACTGAGAAAATATATGACAGCAGCCATAGATTACTGGCATTATTCTCCCTGACCACTATAAATTGGCCCTAGTCTGTGAGGATGCATAAGAAACTGGTGTAGTACAAACATTCTGTTAGATGCAATCTAATTAATAGAGATATATATATATATATATATATATATATATATATATATATGTGTGTGTGTGTGTGTATTAAATGAGGGTTTGGATCTCGCAGAGATTATTTATTGAGTCACTGCTTTCTGAAGCCCAAGTTTTCTTGTCAGTTGCATTATTGGACTACACACTAATTATTTTGGCAGTGTAACTATCTTTAATGAGCAGTATTACTGCACATTTCAATTGACATTTAAATTATAACGTGCAGTGGGACTGTCTGGTACATTGCAAATTATAGCTTCGCAAAAGTCAAAGCAATGATGATATAATCTAACAAGGGTGTCATTAGTTTTGTGTGGACTTCAAATACTGATCTCCTCCTGGTGTATTCTGAACGCTATAACCTGTTACATGAAGCATTATTTATAGACCAGGAATTATTTTATTTTTTTAAGCAGAGCCAATTTTGTACTCATTAACATTTCAGTCCTGGGAGTTGGAAGCCCTTTCCGACTTGGCAGTGTCAAGGTTCCAGCTCGTACATCCCTCTCCATTTTATAAAAAGGACATAGAGGCGGTAGAGAAGGTGAAAAAAAGATTGGCTAGGATGATACCAGAACTGAGAAGTTATACCTATCAAGAAAGATTGAATAGGGTGGGGCTCTTTTAGAAACACAGAAAAATAGGAGCAGGAGTAGGCCATTTGGCCCTTCGAGCCTGCTCCGCCATTCAATATGATCATGGCTGATCCTCTATCTCAATACCATATTCCCGCTCTCTCCCCATACCCCTTGATGCTTTTTGTGTTAGAAATCTATCTATCTCCTTCTTAAATATATTCAGTGACTTGGCCTTCTGTGGTAGAGAATTCCACAGGTTCACCACCCTCTGAGTGAAGATATTTCTCCAGCCAGGGGAAACATACTCCCTGCATCCAGTCTGTCTAACCCTGTCAGAATTTTATACGTTTCAATGAGATCCCCTCGCATTCTTCTAAACTCTAGTGAATACAGGCCTAGTCGACCCAATCTCTCCTCATACAACAGTCCTGCCATCCCAGGAATCAGTCTGGTGAACCTTCGCTGCACTCCCTCTATGGCAAGTATATCCTTTCTTAGGTAAGGAGACCAAAACTGTACACAGTACTCCAGGTGTGGTCTCACCAAGGCCCTGTATAACTGTAGTAAGGGAAGATTGAGGGTTGACCTGATAGAGGTCTTTAAGATTATGAAAGGGTTTGATACGGTAGATATAGAGAAGATGTTTCCATTTGCAGTCAAGACCAAAACTAGGGGCCATAAGACAGTCACTGATAAATCCAATTGGAAATTCAGGAGAAACTTCTTTATCCAGAGAGTGGTGAGAATGTGGAACTCGCTACCACAGGGAGTAATTGAGGCGAATACTATAGATACGTTTAAGGGGAAGCTAGATAAACACATGAGGGAGAAAGGAATAGAAGGATATGCTGATAGGGTGAGATGAAGTAGGGTGGGAGAAGGCTCGTGTGGAGCATAAACACCGGCACGGACCAGTTGGGCCGAATGACCTGGTTCTGTGCTGTAACATTGTGTAATACTTTGTAATATTTTTCTTTCTTTGCTTGCTTTCTTTCTTTCTTGTGGTTTGATCCCCAATCTGTGTTGTCGGCTGATTTCTGCCAAGGCAGCAGTAGGGGCCATACAATTGACCTCTAGCTCCCAGGGTAATGGAGGGGAAGGTCAGCCAGGATCGCTGTGCGATGAGCTTGACTAGAAGAGCACAATTGTGGGCATTGGGTGATCACCATGGTATTGGGGTTCAGCTATGAGGCCTCCTCTCTCCTTGCCCCCACCCTTCTCCTTGAAAAGCCTGCAGGCAATCACAGTCTTGTGTTACAAATGTGTAAGTAGCTCCCAATGGGCTATGGTCGAGCAAGGTGTCAACACCTTCAGTAGAGCACATTGGTGGAGATAATTTGCAAACAAATAAACAAGTTAAAGTGGGCCAAACAGAGGTGTGGTAAACTGGGAGTAGAAACTCACATATAAAAAGGGCCCTCCATATCATTTCTGAATTATTGTTTATGTATCACAGAATCATAAAAGCGCGAAATTCGGTTACGCCTCGTTTGGGGGCGGTAACCGAGTTAAGGCCGGACATTTAGCACCCGGCGAGGAAGTACCGCCCCGGCCGCTAAATTCGGCTTAACACAGGAAGTGGAGTGCAATCTCAGGTGAAACCCACCAGGCTTTTGGTCGCCCCTGCTAGTCTCTCCTTTGGCTCAGTATCTGCTTCCTCGTCTGTGGCTCAGTGGCGGCACTCTCGTGGGTTCAAGTCCCACTCCAGGAAACTCAAGCACCAAAAATCTAGGACTTACACTCCCAGACTGACACTGTCGGAGGTGCCGTCTTTCGGATGAGACGTTAAACCGAGGCCCTGTCTGCTCTCTCAGTACCGTGGAATCTTTTACGTCCACCTATTTGAAGAAAAGCAGAGGAGTTCTTCCCGGTGTCCTGGCCAATATTTATCCCTCAACCAACCTCACTAAAGCAGATTATCTGGTCATTATCACATTGCTGTTTGTGGGAGCTTGCTGTGCGCAATTTGGCTGCCGCGTTTCCTACATTACAACAGTGACCACACTCCAAAAAGTACTTCATTGGCTGTGAAGCGCTTTGGGACATCCTGAGGTTGTGAAAGGCGCTGTAAAAATGTGAGTTCTTTCTTTTCTTTTTCATGCCGCCGAGAAGCACCTTGGGACATGTTTCTTTGTTTAAACGTGCAATATAAATGCACCTTGTTGTTGTTTATACATGAGGCCCTGTGGGAGGGGGGAGACCCCAGGTTTGATGCCTTTTATTTTCATGAGAACCCGTCACTGAAATGTTTCAAGCAGCTAATCTTGTGCTTGAGCCTGTTGTAACCAGTGGCTAGTACCTGCCTCCCTCAGGCTAGCAATCTGAAGAACACCGGACTCACAGGAGTCGTGGGGCTCATTCATTTTTTGCCTCTGAAACCGATTCCCTCAAGAATGCACTCTCTCAAGAATTTCTTCAGCCAGGTCCCATTTTACGGGAATCCCTTCCCCTAGGATTACCTGACCTACTTTCATAGTTTTCAGATCATGTCTCCACCACGCTCTCCAGACACAAACAACCTCACAAGACACTGCAACGCACTACCTGGAAGGGGTGCTGACCTGCGCACCCTAATGTCTGATCACTTTTACAAAAATAAACTACCATGCTCCTTTTTAAGGAGGTTGAAGAGGGAGCAAATATTATTTCTCCAAAGGACCGAGCAATCCCCCCCACCCCACCGACACCCCTCCCACTGATGCACCAACCCCCCCCACCCCACCGACACCCCCTCCCACTGATGCACCATCCCCCCCCCACCGACACCCCCTCCCACTGATGCACCATCCCCCCCCCACCGACACCCCCTCCCACTGATGCACCATCCCCCCCCCAACACCCGATTTAGCCGTAGCTCCGTTGGAATCATAGAGTTAAAGGTCTGGATTTTACCTGCCGAGACGAGTTGGGGGCGAGACTGCTGCCTTCCAGGTTCTAGTCCCGCCCCCAGCGACGTCCGACGCACAGACACTATTTCCCCTGATTGGTCTTGTTAAGCCCGCCCTGTGGGCTTGCTGGCCAATTAAGGGAAAGCCGGTGTCAGATGATGTCAGTTGATGACGCTTCATCTGCCGGTTTTCTTAAAGGGGCATGACCATTTATTTTTGACAGCTGATTTGTCATTGTTTGACAGCATTGAGGTGCTGTCAAACACTAACAATCACTGTACAAAGGTGAGCCCTTGCTCCCAGGCTCTCCAATGACTCTCTCCTTAGGATAAAACAGATGGCAGCTGCAGGTGAGGGTACAGAAGCAATCTGTCACTTCTCCCAATGAGGTGAGGTCACACAAACACTTCAAAGCTTGTCACCTATAGAAAAATCTAAACACATTAAAAATGACTTTCCCAACATTTCCTTACCTCTGATACTCACCAGTGTCCCATTGCATCCTTCACACCACTTTCTGCAGCTGTCATCTATTCACAAACATTACAACAGATCCACATCACGGGTCTCACTTACCCTGGCGGGGTTCCCCGATGTCGGGAAGCCCGCAGCAGAAGTCTCAAAATGGGAAAAAGCCTCTTAACTGCCTGTTAACTACCTGTTAACAGGCAGTTAAGTGGCTGTAATCCTCTTCCCGCCTCTAGGAGTCGGGTCCCTGCGCAAATCGGGAACCCGACTCCCAGGAAGATTGGTTGGAGGCGGGTTGGGAGCGGGTTCAGGAGGGAGGGATTTTCCCAGCAGTCCCGCCTCCAGACCCGCCTCCTCCTCAGGGCTGGTACAATCCAGCCCATAGAGTCATAACGGCACAGAAGGAGGCCATTCGGCCCATTGAGTCCGTGCCGGGGAATCACTCTCACTCTGAGTCAGAAGGTTGTGGGTTCAAGTTCCACTGTAGGGACTTACATAGAATTTACAGCACAGAAACAGGCCATTCAGCCCAACAGGTCCATGCCGGTGTTTATGCTCCACACAAGCCCAGACCTGAGCACAATATCCAGACTGACACTCCCGCTGTCAGTAATGAGGGAGCGCTGCACTTTCGGAGATGCTGTCTTTCGTTAAACCGAGGCCCCAGCCTGCCCTCTCAAGAGGACGTAAAAGATCCCATGCAACTATTTCAAAGAAGAGCCGGGGAGTTCTCCCCGGTGTTCCTATGTTCAATATTTATCCCTCAACCAACATCACTAATAAAACAGATGATCTGGCCATTATCACATCGCTGTTTGTGGGAGCTTGCTGTGCGCAAATTGGCTGCCGCGTTTCCCACATTACAACAGTGACTACACTTCAAAAAGTACTTCATTGGCTGTAAAGCGCTTTGGGACGTCCTGAGGTCGTGAAAGGCGCTATAGAAATGCAAGTTTTTCTTTTTTCCTTGAGATGGTAGCATGGAGCTGGCGTGGAAACGTGAATATCCCCCTGTGGTGTGGGCGTTTGCCAGCCGAATTCCACCTCTGGCATTTTCAGCACTCGAGGGCACCAGCGAACACAGTCATGCGTAATTATCAGGATCAAGACTGAGCTCGATAGATTTTTGGACACAAAGGGGTTAATTTTAACAAAATTGGGATTGGGACAGATGTTAACACTTTGAAGCCTGAACCCCGACCCCAACCCGCCTCTAACAAGGGGTGGGCAGCCAACCCACTCCCAGGAGGCGGGTTGGCAATTTTAATATTTTAATGAGGCTGGCAGCCTCTGATTTAACCAGCTTTGCAGGTTTAACCCTGGCCGGCCGGGTTTTCCAGGCCTCGGGAAACCCGACTGCTGAAGGGAGGCGAGGACAGCTTCGGGGAGAAGGTAAGAGCCTTTCCAGCACTGCTTGTGGGCCAGGAGGAGCAGGAGTGCTTCCCCCTGCCCACCCCACCGGATCCCAAACTCCCCCCCACATCAGACCCCACCCCCTCTATACAAAGCTCCCCGGGGTCAGGGATTGGGGTTGGAGATCGGACCGCCCTCAAGAAATCTAATGCCCACCCCCCCATGGAATTGAACCCCCCTCCCGGGGTTGGAGATAGGACCCCCCCCCGCCCCGGATCAGAACCTCCCTCGGGTTGTGCATCAGACGTACCTGGTCCTGCGGCCTGCTCCGGAGTGCTCCCCGCCCGACTGGAACCCAAGCCTGTCAATCAGGTCCGAGCGGGGAACCTGTCAAGGACAAAAGAAGCACGCGGTGGAGTTAAAACTTGACAGCATGCGGGACTTCCGAGTTTCCCGTTCGAACCTCCGCGCCCCCACCCCCACCCACCTACGTAACCCACCCCTGTTAATATCCAGGCCGAAGGGAATCCAGAGATATAGGGATCGGGCGGGAAAGTGGAGTTGAGGTCGAAGATCAGCCATGATCTTATTGAATGGCGGCGCAGGCTCGAGGGGCCGAGTGGCCGACTCCCGCTCCCCATTCTTGTGTTCTTGTGATCGTGGGATAGTCATCATCACCCAGTTTTCCCCGCAGATTGGGGGAGTTTTTTGAATTTGCTCAGAGCGAAGCAAGATGTCTTTCAAGCCTCAAGCATCCAGGGTCAACCAAGGCGAATAAACAGAGGCTGGTCCTGTCGGTGGGAAACTCACAAAGCTGCCGGCATCTGTTGTGCAGGAATCAGTTTCAATAAAATACTATTTGGGGAATGTTGTCATTGACCTCTGACCTATGCCTCAGGGTGCCTGGCAGCCATAAAACCAGTGCTCGGGGTCAAGGAGCAGAGGTCAACAGCATGAGCGCACAAGCAACGGGTTTCTGCAACGGATGCTTGCCACAAAACCAGGAATATTTCCATGCAGGATACGGCTGAGAATCCCATTCCCCGCAGTGCGGTTTACCGTCTCTGACACTTTGCAGCTTCGGAAATGCTCTGAGGATTGTGTGAAGGGTAGATATGAAAAGAAAATGACAATGCTGGAAATTTGAGATAAAATCAGAAAGTGCTGCAAATGCACACAGGCCACTCAGTGAAGGGGAAGGAGGATGAAAATGCACTGTGTGATACAACGTTCAAAGATTTTCAATCATTCATATCGATTTCATCTGTCGCCAGCTGTTAGCTGTGGCTCAGTGAGCAGCCCTGTTGGCCTTCTTAAGGCAGAAGGTTGTAGGTTCAAGCCCCTGCTCCAGTGATGTGAGTGCATAATCCAGGCTGACACTCCCAGTGCAGCGCTGAGGGAGTGCCGCACTGTCAGAGGTGCCGTCTTTTGGATGAGACGTTAAACCGAGACCCCGTCTGCTCCCTCAGATGGACTTAAAAAAGATCCCACGGCACTATTTCGAGAGAAGAGCAGGGGAGTTCTCCCTACTGTTTCTTTGTTCA
The DNA here is from genome assembly GCA_030390025.1 of Squalus acanthias. Lineage (NCBI taxonomy): Eukaryota > Metazoa > Chordata > Chondrichthyes > Squaliformes > Squalidae > Squalus > Squalus acanthias. The sequence continues at coordinate 21,912,847 of CM059430.1, forward strand.
ATATTTATCCCCCAACCAACATCAAGAAAAAAACAGATTATCTGGAAATTACTGTTTGTGGGAGCTTGCTGTGCGCAAATTGGTTGCTGCGTTTCCTACATTATAACAGTGACTCCACTTCAAAAGTATTTCATTGGCTGTAAGGCGCTTTGGGACATCCTGAGGAGGTGAAAGGCGCTATATAAATGCAAGTTCTTTTTTCTTTGAGATGGTCGTGGGTCCAACCCCCACGGCAGTGATGTGACACATACTCCAGATTGGCACTGAGTGAGTGCTGCACTGGCATACTGCAATTCACTGAGTGATCCTAGACCGTGATCCTCCATTCCACCTGCGGGATGGCGTCACGGTTCTTTCTGATTGTGTCCTTAACCAACGATCTGAGCCCACACACTTTTCAAGAGAAGTCAGCGACCAGGAACAGGCTCCCTGGTTGATTTCTGTCTTCCCCACCTCAGGAAAGAAATAACTTAAGGGGAAGCTAGATAATGACCTGAGGTAGAAAGGAATAGAAGGATATGCTGATAGAGTTAGATGAAAGTGTTACAGTTAGGTTAAAAGAAAGACTTGCATTTCTACAGCATCTTTCACGACCACCAGGCATCCCAAAGTGCTTTGCAGCCAATGAAGTACTTTTTGAAGTGTAGTCACTGTTGTAATGTAGGAAACACAGCAGCCAATTTGCACACAGCAAGCTCCCACAAACAGCAATGTGATAACGACCAGATAATTTGTTTTAGTGATGTTGGTTGAGGGATTAATATTGGCCCCAGGACACCAGGGATAACGCTCCTGCTCTTCTTCGAAATAATGCCGCGGGATCTTTTACGTCCACCTGAGAGAGCAGTCGGGGCCCCGGTTAACGTCTCATCCGAAAGACTGCACCTCTGACAGTGCAGCACTCCCTCAGTACTGCACTGGAGCGTCAGCCTAGATATTTGTGCTCAAGTGGAAGTTTGAACCCAGGAAATAGACAGTTGATCCCGTCGTTCATTAAGATCCCAGATGGCCTGTTGTCGTCGCCGCGCCGTTACCAGGTCGCACTGCCAGCAACTTGCGATGTGTAAGGCTTTAGAGCTGAAGGGTGAGGGTAAAAGAAATCTAACAAGCAAGGAACACTGTGAGATGCAAATTGTGGGCCAATGACTTAGAGCAGAGTCTGTTTGTGCCTCTTATTCTCAAATGGCTGAAATTCTTCTCCCCAGGTCTTGCGCAACAATGAGGGAGAGTATTCTGTCAACTATCGAGTGGTTCCAGACAGCTGCATTCAGTCATTTCTGCCCCCGCCCCACCCCCAGGTTATAATTCCCCCAGATGGGAGGATAAGGGCCCCAAAGAGCGGGAAATCCAAGGTTGAGCAACATCATACAGACAGAGCACCGACTGTCCAAACACTTAGATCCACAGCTCTCCATATTTATTTCCTTTCAATACTTCGGGGTTTCAGCTTGCCTCAGCATAAAATATTAAATGTTGCCGTACTGCAATTATTTGTTTGATTCCTGGAACTCAAAAATTGGAGAGATTAAGAATGTCCTGTCATTCTCTATCAGTCAATCTCCAGCATGATTGTTGAGCCGTGCAGTTTTATGATCTTCTTGGCTATTGATCCATCAAATTCATCAACACTTCCAACATTTTAAAAATTCATTCTCTGGTTAATGGGCATCGCTGGCAAGGCCAGCATTTATTGTCCATCCCTGATTGCCCTTGAGAGGGTGGTGGTGAGCCGCCTTCTTGAACCGCTGCAGTCCGTGTGGTGAAGGTGCTCCCACAGTGCTGTTAGGGAGGGAGTTCCAGGATTTTGACCCAGCGACGATGAAGGAACAGCCGATATATTTCCAAGTCAGGATGGTGGGGGTGACTCATGGGTTCTCAAATCTGTTAGTTAAATAAAGGATAAGAAGTAGGGAGGCAGGAGCAAGACTTCTAGTCCCGATCCGATATAAAATCCCACAGGACGCACATGCCTTCTCTTAGCTTGCTGATTATTGAACGTTTTCCGGCCACTGGGGGACCATGGGTGGAGTGGTGGAGGTTCCCTGACTGCCTGGGCCACCTCACTCCATGACACCGGTACTACCATCTTCTGGCACTTCCTCAGTCACCTGGGGGACAGTCTCGCTTTGCCCTCACTTTCACCAGTAAGACATCCACTGAGCCATCCGAAAATCCGGGTGCTCATTCAATAGCTGACCTCCCTTGCCCCACCACTGTAAGATTACCTTTCTCTCCCTTGTTCAGAATACAAAAGGCTAAGAAATCACACAAGACAACTGTAGTTATTTTCTAACTTTAAAGAATTTAATTTGACATACAATGCAACAGTTTGCACGAGAAGGAAAGCAATAACTTATCATGGAAACTTTTTCCTTTCCTGTGTGTACAGCACAAGAGAAAGATTTGATCAGATTCTTTCTGTTGGGAAGGAAATGAAAGTGTCAGCCGTGGCTCAGTGGGTAGCACTCTCGCCCGGGAGTCAGAAGGTTGTGGGTTCATAGTCCCACTCCAGGGACTTGCATACAAAATCCAGTCTGGCACTCCCAGTGCAGTACTGAGGGAGTGCTGCCCTGTCGGAGGGGCAGTACTGAGGGAGCGCTGCACTGTCGGAGGGGCAGTACTGAGGGAGCACTGCACTGTTGAAGTGGCAGTACTGAGGGAGCACTGCACTGTCGGAGGGGCAGTACTGAGGGAGCGCCGCACTATCGGAGGGGCAGTACTGAGGGAGCACCGCACTGTCGAAGGGGCAGTACTGAGGGAGCACTGCACTGTCGAAGTGGCAGTACTGAGGGAGCACTGCACTGTCGGAGGGGCAGTACTGAGGGAGCACCGCACTGTCGGAGGGGCAGTACTGAGGGAGCGCCGCACTATCGGAGGGGCAGTACTGAGGGAGCGCCGCACTCTCGGGGGCAGTACTGAGGGAGCACCGCACTGTCGGAGGGGCAGTATTAAGGGAGCATCGCACTATCAGAGGGGCAGTACTGAGGGAGTGCCGCACTGTCGGAGGGGCAGTACTGAGGGAGCGCTGCACTGTCTGAGGGGCAGTACTGAGGGAGCCCTGCACTGTCGGAGGGGCAGCACTGAGGGAGCGCCACACTGTCGGAGGGTCAGTACTGAGGGAGCGCCACACTGTCGGAGGGGCAGCACTGAGGGAGCGCCACACTGTCGGAGGGTCAGTACTGAGGGAGCGCCGCACTGTCTGAGGGGCAGTACTGAGGGAGTGCCGCACTGTCTGAGGGGCAGCACTGAGGGTGCGCCACACTGTCGGAGGGTCAGTACTGAGGGAGCGCCGCACTGTCGGAGGGGCAGTACTGAGGGAGCGCCGCACTGTCTGAGGGGCAGTACTGAGGGAGCGCCGCACTGTTGAAGGGGCAGTACTGAGGGAGCACCGCACTGTCGGGGGGGCAGCTCTGAGGGAGTGCTGCACTGTCAGAGGAGCCGTCTTTCAGACATAAAAGATCCCATGTGCAGGGGAGTTCTCCCCGGTTTCATGGCCAATATTTATCCCTCAACCAACACCTAAAAAACAGATTATCTGGTTTTTTTTATTCATGGGATGTGGGTGTCGCTGACACGGCCGACATTTATTGCCCATCCCTAGTTGCCCTTGAGGAGGTGGTGGTGAGCCGCCTTCTTGAACCACTGCTGTCCATGCTGTTTGTGGGAGCTTGCTGTGCACAAATTTTCTGCTGCATTTCCTACATTACAACAGTGACTACACTTCCCACTCCCCTCCCTTCCCCTTACTCGCTCCCCCACTCCTCCCCCTTCCCCTCACTCGCTCCCCCACTCCTCTCACTTCCCCTCACACGCTATCCTCCAACTTCTTCTCACCCTCACTCGCTCCTCCCACTCCATCTATAAAGTTTAACCCTCAACCAACATCACTAAAAAACAGTATCTCTGGTCATTATCGCATTACTGTTTGTGGGAGCTTGCTGTGCGCAAATTGGCTGCTGAGTTTCCTACATTACAACAGTGACTACACTTCATTGGCTGTAAAGTGCTTGGGACTTCCTGAAGTTTTGAAAGGCGCTATATAAATGCAAGCCTTTCTTTCTTTCTGTACTCATGATATAGACCAGTTGAGAGGACTGTAACTGTGCGCTAACAACCAATTGCACTCCGAACCCATTTCCAAGGAAACCCAACAAAGTGCCATGGGTCACTTGATCCAATGACATGGAAAGAGTGCGTTCCTGTAGTCATATCGCAACTGGATTAAAAATTAAAGAGAGAAAATGATTAATATTTTAAAAACAATATCTGGCGGGGTGAGAGTGACCAATAATTTAAATTAAATAAACTTAAGTTCTGATTTATAACATGCCGACTGTTTGTAAAAGAAAAACAGTCCTGCAAAAGTGTTGGAAAAATACAGTTTGGTGCCGCATTTGGTCAAAGAATACAGGCATTGTAAAAATTAAGGAGATTCAGCGTTAGAACGAGGTAAGTTAGAGGCAGCATAAACTTGTCAAGTGAATGCGTGCCAAGTGAAATACAGGAACTGTAATAACCAATCCATCAATTGTATTTATTTTTATAACACCCTACAGTTCTCTGTTCAGAGCTGAGTCTCAAAGCTTCACGCACTGAAGCATGGCTCTGCTGAGGCAGTTAAATTTAACACGTCTGAGGCGTCTAATATCAATATACAAACAATGGCAGCCAGGAAAATGCCCTCTGCTCCATCCAGTCTGTCCCACACACCTTCTATGCGGCTCGCAATATATGCACCCCGCTAGCTTGACGATGGGCCGAATGGCCTGCTTCTGTGCTGTAATATTATATGATTCTGTTTCTGCGTTGCACCTCTCCTTATTTAAGGAAGGACATACTTGCATTGGAGGCAGTTCAGAGAAGGTTCACGAGGTCGATTCCTGAGATGAGGGGGTTGCCTTATGAAGAAAGGTTGAGCAGGTTCGGCCTATACTCATTGGAGTTTAGAAGATTGAGAGGTGATCTTATTGAAATGTATAAGATTCTGAAGGGGCTTGACAGGGTAGATGCAGAGAAGATGTTTCCCCTCGTGGGGGAATCTAGAACTAGGGGGCATAATTTCAGAATATGGGGAAACCCTTTTAAATCGGAAATGAGGAGGAATTTCTTCTCTCAGAGGGTCGTGAATCTGTGGAGGCTGGGTCATTGAATATATTTAAGGTGGAGATAGAGAGATTTTTGAATGATAAGGTAGTCAAGGGTTATGGGGAGCGGGTAGGGAAGTGGAGTTGAGGCCAAGATCAGCCATGATCTTATTGAATGGCGGAGCAGGCTCGAGGGGCCCAATGGCCGACTCCTGCTCCTACGTCTTATGTTCTTATGTTCTCTCCCATCCTCCGCCTCCGATTCTCCGCCCTGCTCCTCTCCGAAAGGCGTTGGCTCCGTGCCGGAGCTCCAACTCCACGGTCGCCAGCGGCCATGGCAGCTCCATTGTGTTACCCAGTCGAATAGCCTGTCACCCCTGTCCAGGGTTTTACATGAGGAGTGGGCACTTGGGGCAAGCGCTATTGAAAGGCCAGAATCTATGGATCCTACACCCAGCACCAGTTTGCAGAGGGAGAGAAGAAAATGGGCGCAAATGAGGCTCTGAAGTTCTCTCCGTTCCCTCCAAGGCTATTTCGTCCTTCATTTCTTTTTTTTGAGTAATTTTCTTTTCTTATTATTAATACGAGTGTCCTTAAGACACAAGAACAACAACTAGCATTTATACAGCGCCTTTAACGTAGTAAAATGTCCCAAGGCGTTTCACAGGAGCGATTATCAAACAAAATTTGACACCGAGCCACATAAGGAGATATTAGGACAGGTGACCAAAACTTGGTCAAAGAGGTAGGTTTTAAGGAGCATCTTAAAGGAGGAAAGAGAGAGATAGAGAGGCGGAGAGGTTTAGGGAGGGAATTCTAGAGCTTTGTGCCCAGGCAGCTGAAGGCACGGCCGCCAATGGTGGAACGATTAAAATCGGGGATGCTCAAGAGGCCAGAATTGGAGGAGCGCAGAGATCTCAGGGGGGTTGTGGGGCTGGAGGAGATTACAGAGATAGGGAGGGAGCGAGGCCACGGGGGGGGGTTACAAATAGAGGGTCACAAAGATGATCAGGAATTTGAGTTCAGAAGGAAGGTTAAGGAAGTTGGGTTTGATATCTGTGGAAAGGAGGAGAGTCTCTCACTGCTCTCGCTGAAGTCTTCAAGTTTACAAAGGGAATTTTGAAAAGCTGGTCCCCGTGGTGAATGGTTCAAACGCCAGTGGACACGTTAATAATGAGAAAGTTAGAAGTAAGAGAGGCCAATGGGTAACAATTTGCATCTGAAGGGGAATCGAGTTGTGGAATAGCATAAGGGAAGCCCAATGAGGGACAGAATCAGTGGGTTCAAGGAAAAATTTGATGCATTTCTGGAAGGGATCGAGGGATAAGCGAGGAGATGGGTGCCGGTGGAGGTGAATTCGAAAGGCTTGTTGAGATTTTATCGCCTTTAGCAGATCTTAAAAAATCTTATGTATTATTCTGTTTCACTAAATCTCAGCCTTGAGCTTACACCCCTGAAACTGATGGATCAAACCCATTCTCTCTGCTGGATATTAGAGTTTGAAGCAAATGTGCTTTTGCAGTGTTAACCAAGTTTATAATTACACTACAGCCTAAAACTGGGAATAAGTTGGGTCTGTGTAGAGGGAGCTTTACTCTGTATCTAACCCGTGCTGTACCTGCCCTGGGAGTGTTTGATGGGACTGTGTAGAGGGAGCTTCACTCTGTATCTAACCCGTGCTGTACCTGCCCTGGGAGTGTTTGATGGGACAGTGTAGAGGGAGCTTTACTCTGTATCTAACCCGTGCTGTACCTGCCCTGGGAGTGTTTGATGGGACAGTGTAGAGGGAGCTTTACTCTGTATCTAACCCGTGCTGTACCTGCCCTGGGAGTGTTTGATGGGACAGTGTAGAGGGAGCTTTACTCGGTATCTAACCTGTGCTGTACCTGCCCTAGGAGTATTTGATGAGACAGTGTAGAGGGAGCTTTACTCTGTATCTAACCTGTGCTGTACCTGCCCTGGGAGTGTTTGATGGGACAGTGTAGAGGGAGCTTTACTCTGTATCTAACCCGTGCTGTACCTGCCCTGGGAGAGTTAGATGGGACAGTGTAGAGGGAGCTTTACTCTGTATCTAACCTGTGCTGTACCTGCCCTGGGAGTGTTTGATGGGACAGTGTAGAGGGAGCTTTACTCTGTATCTAACCCGTGCTGTACCTGCCCTGGGAGTGTTTGATGGGACAGTGTAGAGGGAGCTTTACTCTGTACCTGCCCTGAGAGTGTTTCATGGGACTGTGTAGAGGGAGTTTTACTCTGTCTCTAACTCGTGCTGTACCTGCCCTGGGAGTGTTTGATGGGACAGTGTAGAGGGAGCTTTACTCTGTATCTAACCTGTGCTGTAATCCCTTTTGAAAGTTACTATTGAATCTGCTTCCACCGCCCTTTCAGGCAGCGCATTCCAGATCACAACAACTCGCTGTGTAAAAAATGTCGCCTCTGGCTCTTTTGCCAATCACCTTAAATCTGTGTCCTCTGGTTACCGACCCCCCTGCCACTGGAAACAGTATCTCCTTATTTACTCTATCAAGATCATCATGACTTTGTGAGAAGTCGCACAACACCAGGTTATAGTCCAACAGTTTTATTTGAAATCACTAGCTTTCGGAGCGCTGCTCCTTCGTCAGGACTTCACCTGACGAAGGAGCAGCAGCTCCGAAAGCTTGTGATTTCAAATAAAACTGTTGGACTATAACCTGGTGTTGTGCGACTTCTCACTTTTGTCCACCCCAGTCCAACACCGACATCTCCGCATCATGACTTTGAACACCTCTATCAAATCTGCTCTTAATCTTCTCTGCTCTAAGGAGAACAATCCCAGCTTCTCCAGTCTCTCCACGTAACTCAAGTCCCTCATCTCTGGTGCCATTCTAGTAAAAGAAAGCGTGGTTTTAAAATCCCTAATCTGCTGCAGTGCAGTGAGGGAGTTTATCTTTCTCGATGTGGCTACCTGACTGAAGATCAGATCTCCTGTCAAAAAAGGAAGAGGTTGAAAGTGTCAATATAAGGCTTCACCAAATATTAAAGAGGAGGAAATGGAGTCCATTAGTTAAATCAATGATGCCTTCAGACACCGCAACCTATGATTGGAGTCACACATCGACCTTGAACATGGCTGTTTAAAATACAGCACGGTGGAAAGGATGGGGAAAGTCAACAATTCTGAAGTGTTTGCTTGACTCTGAATTAGTGGCTGTATTGAGAAGTTATTTTTTTAGCAAGTTACATCAGCTGGCACCCAATGCTGAAATATTTCCCTCCGGCCCCTCCCTCCTCACTGTGTCGAAATCAAGGACACAACAACTTGCATTTATATAGCACCTTTAACGCACTAAAGCGTCCCAGGGCGCTTCACAGGAACGTTAACAGACAAATTTTGACACTGAGCCACAAAAGGTGATACTAGGACAGGTGACCGAATGCTTGGTCAAAGAGGTAGGTTTTAAGGAGCATCTTAAAGGAGGAGAGAGAGGGAGAGAGGCGGAGAGGTTTAGGGAGAGAATTCCAGAGCTTAGGGCCCCAGGCAGCTGAAGGCGTGAAAGAAAGATTTGCATTTCTATAGCGCCTTTCACTACCTCAGGACGTCGTAAGGCGCTTTACTGCCAATGAAGTACTTTTTTTGAAGTCCAGTCGCTGTTGCAATGTGGGGAACTCGGAAGACAATTTGTGCACAGCAAGCTCCCACAAACAGCAATGTGAAAATGACCAGATAATCTGTTTTAGTGATGTTGATTGGGGGATAAATATTGTCCAGTACACCGGGGATAACTCCCCAGCTCTTCTTCAAAATAGTGTCATTGGATATTTTACGTCCACCTGAGAGAGCAGACAGGGCCTCGGTTTAATGCCTCATCCGGAAGATGGCACCTCTGACAGTGCAGCGCTCCCTCAGTACTGCACTGGGAGTGTCAGCCTGGATTTTATGCTCAGGTCTCTGGAGTGGGACTTGAACCCACAAACTTCTGATTCAGAGGCGAGAGTGCTACTAACTGAGCCACAGCTGACACCTAAGCCAGATATTCCCCACCCTGCCCCCGCCACCCCCTAAATCTTCACTATGTGGACATCAAATCTCAACTCTGGCCTTCCCACCAGGCTGAACCAGGTCAGAAGAGGATCAGGACATGACAAGGCCCCAAAATGGGCACCAGGAGGGCTGCTGCAGGCCCCACAAGGAAAGTTTAGGCCTCTCCAGCCCTGGACCAACGCGCCTCCCGCGCCCCCCCCCCCACCCCGACTTCTCTCCCGCAAGACTCTCCCGGAATTCCCCACACCTGCGCACCATGATATCTGGCGCCCCCGCCCTCCCCACCCCCACCGGCCTTCACTGATTTTCCGCAGGCTGGCAGCTGCTTCCCGCCAACTTCCCGTTCCATCCTTTCCCGGGTGGCAGGAGTCATTCCGACATTCCAGGCATGTTCTAGGGAGGAGGAGGGGGCTCCACTGGGTGATGTGGCCTTTCCAACCCCCAATCAGGCCTGGGTAGGGAGCCTTCACTTGGGACGGCCATGCGATTCTCATCCTCGTGTTTTCAAATCCCTCCATGGCCTCACCCCTTCCCTATCTCTGTAATCTCCTCCAGCCTTAAACCCCACTGAGATCTCTGCGCTCCTCCAATTCTGGCCTTTTGCGCATCCCCGATTTCCATCACTCCACCATTGGCGGCCGTGCCTTCAGCTGCCTCGGCCCTAAGCTCTGGAATTCCCTCCCTAAACCTCTCCGCCTCTCTCTCCTCCTTTAAGACGTTCCTTAAAACCTACCTCACCTGTCTTGATATCTCTTTTGTGGCTCGGTGTCAAATTTTGTTTGATTACGCTCCTGTGAAGCGTCTTGGGATGTTTTACTACATTAAAAGGCGCTATATAAATACAAAGTGTTGAGTCTTGATTTCAACCACAGTGAGGATGCAGGGGCGGAGGGGGGGAAATATCTGCTGAGATGTATGGGATGTTTAAGGCACTATACAGTACAGGAGTAAAGAAGTCTTACTCCAATTATATAGGGCCTTGGTGAGACCACACCTGGAGTACTGTGTACAATTTTGGTCTCCTTACCTAAGGAAGGATATACTTGCCATAGAGGGAGTGCAACGAAGGTTCACGAGATTGATTCCTGGGATGGCGGGACTGTCGTATGAGAAGAGATTGAGTAAACTAGGCCTGTATTCTCTTGAATTCAGAAGAATGAGAGGAGATCTCATTGAAGCATACAAAATTATTACAGGGCTTGATAGGATGGATGCTGGGAGAATGTTTCCGTTGGCTAGGGAGTCTAGAACCAGGGGCCACAGCTTCAAGATAAAGGGTAGGCCATTCAGGACTGAGATGAGAAGAAATTTCTTCACACAGATGGTGGTGAATCTTTGGAATTCTCTACCCCAGAGGGCTGTGGAGGCTCAGTCATTGGGTATATTCAAAACAGAAGTCGATAGATTTCTGACTAGTAAGGGCATCAAGGGTTATGGCGGTCGGGCCGGTGAATGGAGTTGAGGCAGAAGATCAGCCATGATCTCATTGAATGGCGGAGCAGGCTCGAGGGGACGAATGGCCGACTCCTGCTCCTATTTCTTATGTTCTTATGTTCTTACTATATAAATGCAAATTGTTGTTGTTGTAAACGGAGCTCTTGTGACACTATAACCACCAACTTTGAAATTGATATTAATGCAAATAACTAATGGTTATCGCTTTTTGGGCGATATAAGTGACTGCCAGTTTTGAACGTGGATGTTTTAAGCAGTGGGAATTGCATTGCATATTCACTGTGTGCCAGAGACACCGAGTGCAGGAGTATCAGTACACTCAGTTAGGTTGCACTTTAAGGGGGCGAAATTGGTCTTTGCAGATTGGTATCAAATTGAAAACGAAGGCATACAATGTTGCCAAGATTGGTGGGAGGCCAGAGGATTGGGAAATTTTTAAAAACCAGCAAAGGATGACTAAAAATATAATAGAGAGAGAGAAGATGAATTATGAGAGTAAACTGGCAAGAAATATTAGAACAGATAGTAAGAGCTTCTACAGGTATATAAAAAGGAAGCAGGTAGCTAAAGTAAATGTTGGTCCCTTAGAGGATGAGACTGGGGAATTACTAATGAGGAACGGGGAAATGGCAGAGACTCTGAACAAATATTTTGTTACTGTCTTCACGGTAGAAGACACTAACAACATCCCAATAATGGATAATCAAGGGGCCACAGGGAGGGGGGGAACTAAGGACAATCACTATCACTAAGGGAAAAGTACTTGGTAAAATATTGGGACTAAAAGACAACAAGTCCCCTGGATCAGATGGCCTGCATCCCAGGGTCTTAAAAGAAGTGGCTGCAGAGATAGTGGATGCATTGGTTGCAATATACCAAAATTCCCTGGACTCTGGAGAGGTCCCAGCGGATTGGAAAACTGCAAATGTAACACCCCTATTTAAGAAAGGAGGGAGACAGAAAGCAGGAAACTATAGACCAGTTAGCCTAACATCTGTCATTGGGAAAATGCTAGAGTCCTTCATTAAGGAAGCAGTAGCAGGGCATTTGAGAAATCATAATGCAGTCAAGCAGAGTCAGCATGGTTTTATGAAAGGGAAATCATGTTTAACAAATTTGCTGGAGTTCTTTGAGGAGGTAACGAGCAGGGTGGACAAAGGTGAACCAGTGGATGTGGTGTATTTAGATTTCCAGAAGGCATTCGATAAGGTGCCACATAAAAGATTACTGCGTAAGATAAGAGCTCACGGAGTTGGGGGTAATATATTAGCATGGATGGAGAATTGGCTAACTAACAGAAAGCAGAGAGTCAGGATAAATGGGTCATTTTCCGGTTGGCAAACGGTAACTAGTGGGGTGCCACAGGGATCGGTGCTTGGACCCCAACTATTTACAATCTACATTAATGACTTGGATGAAGGGACCAAGTCTAATGTAGCTAAGTTTGTGGATGATACAAAGATGGGTGGGAAAGCAAGTTGTGCAGAGGGCTCAAAGGGCTGGATTTTCCAAGCCCCGAGGAGGCGGGTATGGAGGCGGGACTGCCGGTAAATTCAGAGAAAGTGGGGGCGGATGGCAAACCCGCCCCCATCCTGCCTCCATGCCCTTTGGCCAGGAGGCAGGAAGATGTGTTGCTTCGGGTCCTGTCTCCTGGAGGCGGGAAAAGGCATTTAATCCTTTTAACTGCCTGTTAACAGGTAGTTAACAGGCAGAATAAAGGATTAGTGCCATTTTACCTTCACAGGTGAAGGCTTCCCGACCTCGGAGAACCCCATCGGGTTGGAGGAGACGTGAAGGAGGTCTGCAGGGGTCAGAGGCACCTGGAAGTAAAATGTAGAGGTGAGTGATGGGTGCAAGTGTGGAGTGGTAAGTATGTAAGGTGAGTGATAAGTTTAAAAAAGTGTGAACTTACCTTGTTTTCTTTCTACAGCCTTTAGCCGTGCTGGATGGGGAGAGCCGATATTCTCCTTGTCAATTTCACATAATGGCTGTTGGATCCTCCGATCTTACAGACATGTGAAATTTACAAAGTTGAAAGGTTTGATGAGTCCTCACCACAAAGTTTCATCAAACTGAAGAGAATGGCAGTGTTTCACAGAGCTGTCAAATGCTGTCATTTCTTCTTTCAAGAAGTCTTGACAGATAGCACGTCTGACATTGACGTGATCTGTCAGTGACTTCCTCCCTAATTGGCCTGCTGAGCCCGCAGGGTGGGCTTAACAAGCTCAATCAGGGGAAAATCCCTCTGATTGGTCAGGCGAGGATGGAGGCGGGACATTGAAATGACAAGCAGCAGTCCCGTCTCCAACTCGCCTCCATTCACAAAATCCAGCCCACTGAATCTGCAAAGGGATATAGACAGGCTAAGTGAGTGGGCAAACATTTGGCAGATGGAGTATAATGTGGGAAAGTGCGAGGTTATACACTTTGGCAGGAAAAATAAAAAAGCAAATTATTATTTAAATAGAGAGAGATTACAAAATGCTACAGTTCAGAGGGACCTGGGGGTCATTGTGCATGAAACACAAAAAGTTAGCATGCAGGTACAGCAAGTAATCAAAAAGGCAAATGGAATGTTGGCCTTTATTGCAAGGGGGTTGGAGTATAAAAGCAGGGAAGTCCTGCTACAACTGTACAGGGTATTGGTGAGACCACACCTTGAGTACAGCGTACAGTTTTGGTCTCCTTATTTAAGGAAGGATATACTTGCATTGGAGGCAGTTCAGAGACGATTCACTAGGTTAATTCCAGAGATGAGGGGGTTGACTTATGAAGAAAGGTTGAGCAGGCTGGGACTATACGCATTGGAATTTAGAAGAATGAGAGGTGATCTTATTGAAACATATAAGATACTGAGGGGGCTCGACAAGGTAGATGCAAAGAGGATGTTTCCCCTCGTGGGGAAATCTAGAACTCGGGGGCACAGTCTTAGGATAAAGGTCATGATGCGGAGATGCCGGTGTTGGACTGGGGTGGACAAAAATGAGAAGTCGCACAACACCAGGTTATAGTCCAACAGTTTTATTTGAAATCACAAGCTTTCGGAGCTTACGTGGCCCCTTCCTCAGGTGAAGTAAAGAAATACAGAATCGACAAAGCATATATAGATAGAGAACAATGCATGTGTAACTTACAATGGCAGACGACTACATTTAAATCATCCTGACTGTTTATCTGCCGAGGTGTGACAAAAGGCAATCAGGTCAGCCAGGAAGGTACCACATCAAAGACATAGCAAGATACAACTGAGACAATGAGGTGGAGTCACAGGGGGTCCAATGTGTCAAAAGCCGCAGTCGGTATGGGAAACGATAAACTTTAAAATTTTTACTTTTTTACTGGGAATCACATCTGTGAACAAGCCAACGACGACTCGAGTCTGGATCACGTCATGTATCGTGACATAAACCCAAGATCCCGGTTGAGGCCGTCCTCATGAGTGCGGAACTTGGCTATCAGTTTCTGCTCGATGATTTTGCGTTGTCGTGTGTTTCTAAGCGTTCTCCAAGGCGGCCTTAGAAACACACGACAATGCAAAATCATCGAGCAGAAACTGATAGCCAAGTTCCGCACTCATGAGGACGGACTCAACCAGGATCTTGGGTTTATGTCACGATACATGACGTGATCCAGACTCGAGTCGTCGTTGGTTTGTTCACAGATGTGATTCCCAGTAAAAAAGTAAAATTTTAAAGTTTATCGTTTCCCATACCGACTGCGGCTTTTGACACATTGGACCCCCTGTGACTCCACCTCATTGTCTCAGTTGTATCTTGCTATGTCTTTGATGTGGTACCTTCCTGGCTGACCTGATTGCCTTTTGTCACACCTCGGCAGATAAACAGTCAGGATGATTTAAATGTAGTCGTCTGCCATTGTAAGTTACACATGCATTGTTCTCTATCTATATATGCTTTGTCGATTCTGTATTTCTTTACTTCACCTGAGGAAGGGGCCACGTAAGCTCCGAAAGCTTGTGATTTCAAATAAAACTGTTGGACTATAACCTGGTGTTGTGCGACTTCTCATTTAGGATAAAGGGTCACCCTTTTAAAACTGAGATGAGGAGGAATTTCTTCTCTCAGAGGGTCGTAAATTTGTGGAATTCTCTGCCCGAGAGAGCTGTGGAGGCTGGGTCATTAAATACATTTAAGGTGGAAATAGACAGATTTTTGCAAGGTAAGGGAGTGAACGGTTATGGGGTGCGGGCGGGGAAGTGGCTTTGAGCCCAAGATCAGATCAGCCATGATCTTATTGAATGGTGGAGCAGGCTCGAGGGGCCAAGTGGCCTATTCCTGCTCCTATTTCTTATGTTCTTATGTTCTTTGTGCCTCCCGGTGGTGCAAATGGCTTTGCGACCGGGCGCGGCGCTGACATCGACTCCCGCCATATTCGGCGGTAGTTTTGCGGCGGCGCTACAGTGTTGCGCCCCGATCTCCTTCGCCAGGAGATCGTGACGTCATCGCCGTGCGTATCGCCCCGGACCCGAAATTGACTTCCGCCCCCTGCAGCAGCGCCGGTCGAAAACACCGACAGCTGCAGGAGGTGCGCATCGGGCAGCCGGCCGCTTCGGGGGCGGTGATTAAAGGCGAGGTGGCCGAGGTAATTAAAAAAACACTTACCTTTCTTGTTCCAGTTTGTTGCGTGGGTTCCTGCCCGCGATTGATCAGCCCGGCACTCTGCTTGAGTGCTGGGCTGATCGCCTGTGATCGCGGCTGCCTTGGCGGTCCAGGTAGGTACTATTTATATTACAGAGCCTGCAGCGACGGCCCTTCCCTTTAAGGGAGGGAAGGAGCCTTTGAATACGGCAGCGTTGCACGGTCCAGTGTGCAGCACTGCACACCTACCGCCCCACCTGCTGCTGATTGCACTCCAAGCAGGTAGTGAAGCGCTTGATTTAACATTGCACTTCCTTCCTGGAGCGCTAAACCGAATTTTTTAAAAGTTTAGAAATATTTTTTTTCAATTTTTAAATTTTAGTGCCCCAAACGGGGCTATATCTAATTTCACCCCCTCAGTGTCAATCAGTGCAAAGCTCAGAGTGGTTTTATGTCCCAGGCCTTTACCCATTAGGAACTGTGTTCAGCCTTTTGTTAGGCTGCAACTTACAGTCAGCAGGTCAAGAAAGCTTTTAACCAAAGAATGCACAGTCTCTGAGATAAAAAGACGGTTTAGTGTGTGTCTGAGAGAGAGAGATAGAGAGAGGCTGAGAGAGACAGAGAGAGAGACAGAGAGAGACAGAGCTAGAGAGAGACAGAGAGACAAGAAAAGACAGAGAGGCAAAGAGAGAGAGAGAGACAGCGAGAGAGACAGAGAGAGACAAATAGACAGAGAGAGACAGAGAGAGAGACAGAGAGAGACAGAGACAGAGAGAGACAGAGAGACAAGAAGAGACAGAGAGGCAAAGAGAGAGAGAGAGACAGCGAGAGAGACAGAGAGAGACAAATAGACAGAGAGAGACAGAGAGAGAGAGACAGCGAGAGAGACAGAGACAGAGAGAGAGAGACAGCGAGAGAGACAGAGAGAGACAAATAGACAGAGAGAGACAGAGAGAGAGAGACAGCGAGAGAGACAGAGACAGAGAGAGAGAGAGACAGCGAGAGAGACAGAGAGAGACAAATAGACAGAGAGAGAGACAGAGAGAGAGAGACAGCGAGAGAGACAGAGAGAGAGAGAGAGACAGCGAGAGAGACAGAGAGAGACAAATAGACAGAGACACAGAGAGAGAGAGACAGAGATAGAGAGAGACAGCGAGAGAGACAGAGAGACAAATAGACAGAGAGAGAGACAGCGAGAGAGACAGAGACAGAGAGAGAGAGAGACAGCGAGAGAGACAGAGAGACAAATAGACAGAGAGAGAGACAGAGACACAGAGAGAGACAGAGACAGAGAGAGAGAGAAACAGCGAGAGAGAGAGTGAGACAGCGAGAGAGAGAAAAACAATGATAGGGTCTGAGAGACAGAAGGACAGAGAGAGAGACAGAAACAGAGAGAAAGAGAGATAGGCAGAGGGATTGAGTGAGAGAGAGACAGAGAGTGAGTCAGAGAGAGACAGAGAGAGAGGGACTGAGAGACAGAGAGAGACAAAAAGACAGGGACAGAGAGAAAGATAGACAGAGAGAGTGAGACAGTGAGAGAGAGACAGTGCGAAAGAGAGACAGTGCGAGAGAGGGAGGATGAGAAAAACCTTCCACAGTGCAAAGTGCTTTGCATCCCCAGCAGCGCTTCTAATTATACAGCCTCACAGATGCTTTCTGATCATTTTTTCTTTCCTTTTTTACAGGCATGCCTGGTGTTTCTCCGCTGACTCTGGAGATTTCAGTCCCATCTCTCCAGGTGATGCAGGTTTCTGCAGATAATGAAATTCCACTGCTATCAGCAAGGAGGGAAAAATGGAAGTGATTGTGATCCTAAAGCAGGTTTGCTTTAGACACGTTATAAACACGAGCCCGAATTAGCACCGAAAACAAAACCAGACATTGACCTGGAGATTTTCAGCAGGCCAGGCAGCGGTTCAGATTTTAAGACCCTTCCTCAGGCCTGCCTCAGAACACAAGACATCAAACACCGACTCTAGCAGTAATTTTCCAAAACTCTGCTGCCCGTATCCGAACTCGCACAAAGTCCCATTCACCCATCATCCCCTGTGCTTGTTGACCTACATTGGCTCTCGGTTAAGCAATGCCTTGACTTTAAAATTCTCATCCTTGTTTTCAAATCTCTCTGTGGCCTCGCCCCTCCCTATCTCTGTAATCTCCTCCAGACCTACAACCCCCCAAGATCTCTGCGCTCCTCTAATTCTGGTATCTTGAGCATCCCTGATTTTAATCGCTCCACCATTGGTGGCCGTGCCTTCAGCTGCCGAGGCCCTAAGCTCTGAAATTCCTTACCTAAACCTCTCTACATCTTTTTCCTCCTTTTAAGATGCTCCTTAAAACCTACCTCTTTGATATAGCTTTTGGTCACCTGTCTTAATATCTCCTTATGTGGCTTGGTGTTAAATTTTTGTCTAATTACGCGTCTGTGTAGCGCCTTGGGATGTTTTACTACGTTAAAGGCTCTTTGTTGTAGAAAGGAGAAGACTATGAGTTGACCTGAGAGAGGTCTTTAAAATTATGAAGGGGTTTGATAGGCTACACGTAGAGAAGATGTTTCCACTTGTGGGGGAGCCCAGAACTAGGGGTCCTAAATATAAGATAGTCACTAATAAATCCAATCGGGAATTCAGGAGAAACTTCTTTACCCAGAGAGTGGGGAGAATGTGGAACTCGCTACCACAGGGAGTGGTTGAGGTGAATAGCATGGATGCATTTAAGAGGAAGCTGGATAAACACATGAGGGAGAAAGGAATAGAGGGATATGGTGATAGGGTGAGATGAAGAGGGTGGGAGGAGGCTCGTGTGGAGTATAAACACCAGCATGGACTTGTTGGGCCAAATAAACTGTTTTTGTGCTGTAGATTCTATGTAATTTTACATTAAAGATGTTATATAAATGCAAGTTGTTTTATCTTGAAAAGAGAAGGCTGAGGGCTGACCTAATAGAGGTCAACTGGTTTAGCCATTCACCGCCAGATCTGGCTGGACCACATAAAGCACTATCGGGCCCTGCTCTCGTCTGCCTAAATTGCTCACTATTTCATTCTGGAATGCAAAGATAAACCCCGGCTCCTATTCTCTACTGCTAACCATCTTCTTAAACCCCTCTCCCCTGTCTCCTCCACCCTCACCTCCGATAACAAATGTGAGGAGCTCATGGACTTCTTTGTCTCTAAGATTGACACCATCCGTTCAGCTGCCTCTGCTACTTCCCTTCCTTCCCCTAGCTCACTGAGCCAAACTTCCTCAAAGCTTCCCCCCTGCCCTAGCCCTGAACTCACAACTTTCTCCAGTTTCTCTCTGATCTCCCCTCATGACCTCTCTGCACTCATCTTGTCTATGAGACCCACCTCCTGCTCCCTCGACCCTATTCCCACCAAACTGCTGACCAGCCAACTTCCTTTTCTGGCTCCCATGTTAGCTGATATTGTTAATGGTTCTCTCTCTTCAGGTACTGTCCCCCTCTCCCTCAAATCTGCCGTCATCACCCCCTCCTCAAAAAAACAAACCTTGATCCCTCCGTCCTTGCAAACTATCGCCCCATCTCCAACCTCCCTTTCCTCTCCAAAGTCCTTGAACGTGTTGTTGCCTCCCAAATCCGTGCCCATCTTTCCCGCAATTCCATGTTTGAATCCCTCCAATCAGGTTTCCGCCCTTGCCACAGTACCGAAACGGCTCTCATCAAAGTCACAAATGACATCCTTTGTGACTGTGACAAAGGTAAACTATCCCTCCTCGTCCTTCTTGACTTGTCTGCAGCCTTTGACACGGGTGACCACTCCATCCTTCTCCAACACCTCTCCACCGTCGTCCAGCTGGGTGGGACTGCATTCGCCTGGTTCCATTCTTATCTATCTAATCGCAGCCAGAGAATCACCTGCAACGGCTTCTCTTCCCGCTCCCACATCGTTACCTCTGCTGTCCCCCAAGGATCTATCCTTGGCCCCCTCCTATTTCTCGTCTACATGTTGCCCCTTGGCAACATCATCTGAAAACACAGCATAAGTTTCCACATGTACGCTGACGACACCCAGCTCTACCTCACTACTTCTTCTCTCGACCCCTCCACGTTGTCTAAATTGTCAGACTGCTTGTCCGACATACAGTTTTGGATGAGCAAAAATTAAATATTGGGAAAACCGAAGCCATTGTTTTCGGTCCCCGCCATAAACTCCGTTCCATAGCCAGTGACTCCATCCCTTTCCCTAACATCTGTCTGAGGCTGAACCACACTGTTCGCAACCTTGGTGTCATATTTGACCCTGAAATGAGCTTCCGACCACTGACCTGCAGCATAACAAAGACCACCTATTTCCACCTCTGTAACATCGCCCGTCTCCGCCCCTTGCCTCAGCTCATCCGCTGCTGAAACCCTCATCCATGCCTTTGTTACATCTAGACTTGACTATTCCAACGCACTCCTGGCTGGCCTCTGACATTCCACCCTATGTAAACTTGAGGTCATCCAAAACTCGGCTGCCCGTGTCCTAACTCGCTCCAAGTCCCGTTCGCCCATCACCCCCTGTGCTCGCTGACCTACATTGGCTCCCGGTTAAGCAGCGCCTCGATTTCAAAATTCTCATCCTTGTTTTCAAATCCCTCCATGGCCTCGCCCCTCCCTATCTCTGTAATCTCCTTCAGCCCCACAACCCCCCTGAAATATCTGCGCGCCTCTAATTCTGCCCTCTTGAGGATCTCTGATTATAATTGCTCCACCATCTGTGGCCGTGCCTTCTGTTGCCTAGGCCCTAAGCTCTGGAATTCCCTCCCTAAACCTCTCCGCCTCTCTACCTCTCTTTCCTCCTTTAAGACGCTCCTTAAAACCTACCTCTTTGACCAAGCTTTTGGTCACCTGCCCTAATTTATCCTTATGTGAATCGGTGTTAAATTTTTTGTCTTATAATACTCCTGTGCAGCGCCTTGGGACGTTTTACTACATTAAAGGCGCTATATAAATACAAGTTGTTGTTGTTGTTGTTGTTTAAAATTGTGAACGGTTTTGATAGAGTAGATGCAGAGAGAATATTTCCACTAGTGGGGAAGAACAAAATTATAGGCCATCAATATAAGATAGTCACCAAGAAATCCAATAGGAAATTCAGAAGAAACTTCTTTACCCAACGTATTGGAGAAATACTTGAAGGGAAAAAAATTTGCAGGGCTCTGGGGAAAGAGCAGGGGGAGTGGGACTAATTGGAGAGCTCTTTCAAAGAGCCGGCACAGACACGATGGGCCGAATGGCCTCCTCCTGTGCTGTGTCATTCTATGATTCTATGATATCCAATTCCCCATCAGGCAGCGTATTCCAGATCCTAACAACTCGCTGCTTAAAAAAAATTCTCCTCCTCTCCCCTCTGGTTCTTTTGCCAATTATCTTAGAGATAAATGACCTAAATGTTCCTCCAGGTATTGGCTGAGCGATAAATATTTGGCCGGCGCGCCTGGGGAACTCCCCTGCTCTTCTTCGAATAGAGGCCGTGCGATCTTTTACGTCCACCTGAACAGGTAGACGGGGCCTCGGCTTAACGTCTTATCCGAAAATCGGCACCTCCGACAACACACTGCTCGCTCAGTACTGCACGTGGAGTGTCAGCTTAGGCTATGGTGTTGCTCCAAACCCATAACCTCCTAGCTCAGACCAATTGAGCCAAGCTGACACTTGGTAATTTACTTTAGTACCTTTGAGAGAACATCGACGCCTCATTTGAAGAAAAAGTCTTTAAAAAATCGTGTTACCATAACAGCACTGGTCAATTAGACCTTCCAGAGTGAGTTTGAACAGTTCAGCATTTAAACAGCATCCAAAGACTTGGGAAGATTATTTATAACCTCTATTAGCCATAGCAATGGGATAATTTTTTAATAATGGAATTTCGGGAGAGCTGTAAGGTTGCTTAGGTTCATAAATAAAGGAGTTCGCTAATTGGTAACAGTTACTGGGTAATGTGGTTCTTTAATAGCATGCCTCATTAAAGTAAAAAACGATACGGGGTGAGGGGTTATGACCTTTGCTCCCTGACAAATTCCCCTAGGTCGTAATTCTTTCCCTCGCCCAAACACACAGACGCAAACACGCACTCAGAAAAAATATTCACAGACACACGAACAGGCAGACATGCACACAAACACATACACACATAGACACAGACACACAAATAGACACAGACAAACGCACACGCAGACACATGCACACAGACACAGATACATCTCTGATTGGGCAATAAATGGTGAATTGCTAGCAATGCCCATATCCCAAGAATGAATTAAAAAAGACACATGCATATAAGTCTATACATACATACATTCACTCACACACAGACACACAAACACTCACACACAGACACACACTCACTCACACAGATACACACTGAAACACATACTCACAAACACGCACACTCACACTCAAACACACACTGACACACGCAAACATAAACACACACTGACATACACACACACACACATACACTGACGCATGCTTAAACACAGTAAAGAGACCTCCTAACACGCAGACACACACACTGCCCCTTACATACTCACACAAACAGAGGCCCATATACAACCTGATACATTCACACGCAGACACAAACACACACATGCCGACATACAAGAGTAAATTCAGTGATTTGACGCTCCCACACTGAAAGGGATTGGAGTTTGGAAATGGGGCTGCAGCTGTCTGTAATACTGGCTCCCAAAGCCGGGCTACCTGTGAGGGCAGGTCTGCTGGGAGCTGACGATCACCTGATTTACACAACAAAGACACAGGTGTGAAGGGATAAGCCATATTCAGAAAAATACACCATCCCATAAAAGAATTCTGACTTTATTAAAACATGACAAACTAGGTTTGAAAATTTAGAAGCCTCAACAATGGAAAAGCTGTAAACAGCATACAGGCTATTGAGATAAGATAAGTTGTTGACACTGAATCAATAGCCTTGTTGAAACAGAAGGTTGGAGGCTCCTGACGTCTGAGCCTTGGAAAGAACACCACGGTATACCCTGTTAAGGTGTCTTAAACCAACACTTCGGAAAGAAACACATAAAAGCAGAAGAAACATATGCCTTCGTAAAAATGACATCAAAAGAATCACAGAAAATTAAGAAACATATGCCTTCGTGGGAATGGCATCAAGTGGGGGAGGCACCAGCCGTCACATTGTTTTTGTGTTGAACTTGGAACACATGATTCTGTGTTGCAACCAGCTGAGGTGACTTAAGAATTGCATAGAAGACCTTGGTAAGAATGACATCAAATAGATGCACCTGCTGGTCACATCGTTTTTATGATAAGCTTCGAAAACCTAAAGGAGAGACACGAGTCTGCTTGCTACCAGCTGAACTGACTGTAAGAATAGAAGGGGTCAACAGAAAAATGACTAGAGATAATTAGCTTACATCAGCAGAAAACTTCAAAGGAAATACCACTGAGAAAGGGTATAAAAATTGAACTTTCAAATGGGATGATAGATTCGCTGTAAAGGGGCAAAGCGATTCTCGGCTTCAGAGGCAAGCTCTGTAAGTCTACAACTTTTTGTACCTCGGGGATCAAAGGTATCAAAGGTATTTGATTTTGGTGGATATCCTGGAATAAGACTAAGAACTGTAAAAATGTAACGAAGTTAAGATTTGAGAATAAGGATCTCTGATAATAGAATTGTAAGATTTCTGTTTTTGGAACTGTTAATGTTGTGATTGAGTCACCAACTGTAAATTACATGTCGGTTCTTTAATAAATCTATATATTTTTAGAATTGTCTCACATAATACTTCTGTATCAAACTCGCAAACTCAATCTCTGTACGCTCTTTGGTGAGGAGTTGCAGAATTCTTAGGGAGTTTTCCGGACCCTCATAATATCCGGAACGTTACAGTCTAACTAAACTTATTAAAAGTGCTATCTGGAGGACGGTAACATCTTCAGGTTGTTCCTTTCCTTTAGGGGGAGATAGTCTGGACCTTTAGACCCAATTAAGCATCTTTAGGATTCGGCTACCTCAAACTTTAGTTGAAAGTGAACGTCTGGGGAATACGCCTGATCCGGGGTAGCCCTAAAGGGGCTAGGACTAGTAATTATCCCTTCACAGGTACACAACTATTCACACACACAAGTAAACACAAACACGTGCATATACCAACACCGTGCAGACACACATACTCATGTGTGCACACAGTAAAACATGCATGCATGTGCACATACATGAACAGACCAGCACACACAACCACAAGCACATAAATACATTTATTTACAGACATGGACACAAATGGCACAAAAACATGCATCTGTGTCAGCTGTGGCTCAGTTGGTAGCACTGTCTCCTCTGAGCCAGAAGGTTGTGGGTTCAGGTCCCACTCCAGAGATTTGACCACATAATCCAGGCTGACACTCGAGTGCAGTACTGAGGGAGCACCGCACTGTCGGAGGTGCCATCTTTCGGATGAGATGTTAAACCGAGGCACCGTCTGCTCTCTCAGGTGGAAGTAAAGGATCCTATGGCACTATTTTGAAGAAGAGCAGGGGAGCTCAAAAATGGGCATCCATGAGGCACTGTGGGCCATCAGCAGCAGCAGAATTGTATTCCACCACCATCTGTAACCTCATGGCCCGGCATATCCCTCACTCTACCATTACCATCAAGCCAGGGAACCAACCCTGGTTCAATAAGGAGTGTAGAAGAGCATGCCAGGAGCAGCACCAGTCGTACCTAAAAATGAGATGCCAACCAGGGGAAGCTGCAACACAGGACTACATGCATGCTAAAAAGCGAAAGCAGCATGCTATAAACAGGGCTAAGCGATCCCACAATCAACGGATCAGATCAAAGCTCTGCAATCCTGCCACATCCAGTCGTGAATGGTGGTGGACCATTAAACAACTAATGGGAGGAGGAGGGTCC
The DNA here is from genome assembly GCA_030390025.1 of Squalus acanthias. Classification (NCBI taxonomy): domain Eukaryota; kingdom Metazoa; phylum Chordata; class Chondrichthyes; order Squaliformes; family Squalidae; genus Squalus; species Squalus acanthias. The sequence continues at coordinate 21,936,902 of CM059430.1, forward strand.
ATGAATATCCCCATCCTCAATGATGGTGGAGCCCAGCACGTGAGTGCAAAAGACAAAGCTGAAGCGTTTGCAACCATCTTCAGCCAGAAGTGCCGAGTGGATGTTCCATATCAGCCTCCTCCTGAGGTCCCCATCATCACAGAAGCCAGTCATCAGCCAATTCGATTCACTCCATGTGATATCAAGAAATGGTTGAGTGCACTGGATACAGCAAAGGCTATGGGCCCCAACAACATTCCGGCTATCGTGCTGAAGACTTGTGCTCCAGAACTAGCCATGCCTCTCGCCAAGCTGTTCCAGTACAGCTACAACACTGGCATCTATCCAACAATGTGGAAAACTGCCCAGGTATGTCCTGTCCACAAAAAGTAGGACAAATCCAATCCGGCCAATTACCGCCCCATCAGTCTACTCTCAATCATCAGTAAAGTGATGGAAGGTGTCATCGACAGTGCTATCAAGCAGCACTTACTCACCAATAACCTGCTCACTGATGCTCAGTTTGGGTTCCACCAGGACCACTCAGCTCCAGACCTCATTACAGCCTTGGTCCAAACATGGACAAAGGAGCGGAATTCCAGAGGTGAGGTGAGAGTGACTGCCCTTGACATCAAGGCAACATTTGACCGAGTGTGGCATCAAGGAGCCCTAGTAAAACTGAAGTCAATGGGAATCAGGGGGAAAACTTTCCACTGGCTGGAGTTATACCGAGCACAAAGGACGCTGGTTGCGGTGGTTGGAGGTCAATCATCACAGCCCCAGGACATCGCTGCAGGAGTTCTTCAGGCAGTGTCTTAGGCCCAACCATCTTCAGCTGCTTCATCAATGACCTTCCCTCCAACATAAGGTCATAAATGGGGATGTTCACTGATGACTGCAGTATTCAGTGCCATTCACAACTCCTCAGATAATGAAGCAGTCTATGTCTGCATGCAACAAGACCTGGACACCATTCAGGCTTGGGCTGATAACTGGCAGGTAACATTCATGCCACACAAGAGCCAGACAATGACTATCTCCAACAAGCAAGTGTCTAACCACTGCCCCTTGACATTCAATGGCATTACCATCGCTGAATCCCCCACCATCAATATCCTGGGGGTCACCATTGACCAGGCGGAGTTTGATGGAATAATCTCCATTTGCCTGGATGAGTGCAGCTCCAACAACACTGAAGAAGCTCGACACCATCCAGGACAAAGCAGCCTGCTTGATTGGCACCCCATCCACCACCTTAAACATTCACTCCCTCCACCACCGGTGTACCGTGGCTGCAGTGTGTACCATCTATAAGATGCACTGCAGCAACTCACCAAGGCTTCTTTGGCAGCACCTCCCAAACCCGCGACCTCTTCCACCTAGAAGGACAAGGGCAGCAGGTGTATTGGAACACCACCATCTCCAAGTTCCCCTCCAAGTCACACACCATCCTGACTTGGTAGTATATCGCCATTCCTTCATTGTCGCTGGGTCAAAATCCGGGAACTCCCTACCCAACAGCACTGTGGGAGTACCTTCACCACACAGACTGCAGCGGTTCAAGAAGGCGGCTCACCACCGCCTTCTCAAGGGCAATTAGGGGATCGGCAATAAATGCTGGCCTTGCCAGCGACGCCCAGATCCCATGAATGAATAAAAAACAAAGTTCTACCCGGAGTCCTGGCCAATTATTTATCCCTCAATCAACATCACTAAAACAGATGATCTGGTCATTAGCACATTGCTGTTTGTGGGAGCTTGCTGTGCGCAACTTGGCTGCCGCGTTTCCTACATTACAACAGTGACAACACTTAAAATTGCCTGCACAGGTCTTTGGGATGTCCTGAGGTTGTGAAAGGCTCTCTATAAGTGTAAGTCTTTCTTTCTTTTAGACACTGAGACCCACTTGCATACACAAACACGCACACCCGATAACTCACGGCCCCCAAAGCAAGCATCAGGCTCAAGAAACCTAACAAACATCTTCTTAAATAATCCAACACCATCATAACTCTTAGCGAAACATTAGTTTTATAATACTGCCAACATTTTGGGAAAACACATTCAATCACATTATGACTAAGAGATTAGATTGAAGTAGACTTAAGAAATAATGTATGAGGCGAGATCTGGTTTGACAGGTTTGAGGGATCGGCAGCTACACTGGCTGTGAGTCATTGCCAGGGCTTGAAGTAAGTGCTTCTCCCATCCCAGGGGAAAGAGAAAAATGGAAACTAAGGCCACAAGGCATTAACCAGCAGCCCTGTTGTAGGTCTGTGGGGATTCTACTTATTTTCTTAATTAAATGATATTCGCTTCATTTTTTTTCCTATTGAGGCAGAGTTTGGGAGCTTTTGAGATGTGCGCAGGCCAGTTAATGCTTACATTTGTGTGTTGGAATTGTCAGTTCTTCTGTGATGGATCAGGGCTTAGGGCCGCAAAGGAAGGCACTCCTATTGGATTTCAGTCCAAACCCCTGAGATTTCTTTCAATACAAGAAAGAATTTGCATTTCTATAGCGCCTTTCTCGTCCTCAGGACGTCCCAAAGCGCTTTACAGCCAATGAAGTACTTTTTGGAGTGTAGTCACTGTTGTAATGTAGGAAACGTGGCAGCCAATTTGTGCACAGCAAGATCCCACAAACAGCAATGAGACAATTAAACAGATAATCTGTTCTTTTCGTTGTTGGTGGAGGGATAAATGTTGGCTAGGACACCTCTTTTGTCCTTCTTCGAAATAGTGCCATGGGATCTATGAGAGGGTAGACTGGGCCTCGTCTTATCTGAAAGATTTTATCTCTGACAGTGCCCTGCTCCTTCAGTACTCCACCGGGAGAGTCAGCCTGGATTATGTGCTTAACTCTCTGGAGTGGGGCTTGATCCCATGACCTTCATTGATTCAGAAACGAGGGTGCTACCACTGAGCCAAGGCTGACACCTTTATGTTTAATCCTTTCACTAGCACAAGAAAGTCTTTGTATTATCTCCTCTTCATCTGTACTATATCCCTTTTTCCATTTGCTAGCTACGATGGCAGACAGGCTCTGTATAGTTCCTTCCTCAGTTTCAAAAGGAATGTTGAGCATGGTGTGCTGAGAGAAAAATAATTTATTACAGCAAAGGAACACAACAGAACGATGACTGCAAACTATCGACAGCAGAGGAGACTGCACTACACACTACTAGGGGGGAAAATTGGGTTGCTTTGCGTCTCCCGTTAGCACCCAGGGTGGTGATGGTACTCCCACAGGGCTGTTAGGGAGGGAGGAAAGATTGACGGAAGGAAAGAAGGATGGAAGGAAGGAAGGAAACAAGGAAAAAAGGAAGGATGGAAGAAAGGGAGGAAGGAAGGATAGAAAGAAGAAAGGGAGGAAGGAAGGGAAGAGGATAAAAGAAAGGAAGGAAGGAAGGAAGGGAGGAAGGAAGGGCGGAAGGATAGAAGGAAGGAAGGAAGGAAGGAAGGAAGGAAGGAAGGAAAGATGGAAAGAAGGAAGGAAGGAAAGATGGAAAGAAGGAAGGAAGGAAGGATGGAAGGAAGGAAACAAGGGAAGAAGGGAGGAAGGAAGGAAGGAAGGAAGGAAGGAAGGAAGGAAGGAAGGAAGGAAAGAAGGGAGGAAGGAAGGAAGGGAGGAAGGAAGGAATGAAGGATGGAAGGAAGGAAACAAGGGAAGAAGGGAGGAAGGAAGGAAGGAAGGAAAGAAGGAGGGAAGGAAGCAAGGAAGGAAGGAAGGAAAGAAGGGAGGAAGGAAGGAATGAAGGATGGAAGGAAGGAAACAAGGGAAGAAGGAAGGAAGGAAGGAAGGAAAGAAGGAGGGAAGGAAGGAAGGAAGGAAAGAAGGGAGGAAGGAAGGAAGGGAGGAAGGAAGGAAGAAAGGAAATAAAGGAAGGAAGGACCTGCATTTATAAGGCACCTTATTACGTCTCTCGGGATTTCCCAAACCACTGCAAATCCATTGAATTACTTTTGACATGCAGTCACTTTTGTTATGTGGTAAACATAGCAGCCAAGTGCGCCGCACAGCCTGATCCCACAAACAGTGAATGAGATGAATGACCAGTTAATCTGTCTATTGGGGGTGTTGGTTGAGGGAGGGATGTTGGCCGAGATACCTGCTCCTCTTGACTTGGTGACACAGGTTTTTAACATCCACCTGAACCATCAGAACAGGAAGACAGAGCCGCAGTTTAACATCTCATTCAAAGGGCGTCACCACCAAATGCAGGGAAAGAAGGAAGGAAGGTCCAGCCATCTGCAATACCCAACATATAATAACGAACAAAAATCTATGCATCTCAGTCTTGAAAGCTCCAACTGAACCCCAGCATCCACAGCCTTTTGGGGGAGAGATTTCCAGATTTCTACTACCCTTTATCTGAAAAAGTGCTTCCTGATTTCACTCCTAACTGGTCCAGTTCTAAATTTAAGATTGTGCCCCCTAGTTCTGGATTCCCCCAGCAGAAGAAATCTGTATCTGCTCTATCTAATCCATTTATCATTTTAAACACCTCAATCGGATCACCGCTCATTGTCAACCTTCTAAGCTCAAGGGAACACAAGCCAGGTCCTCATAATTCAACCCTTTAAGCCTTGGTATCATTCTGGTGAATCTGCACTGCACTCCCTCCATGGAGCACTGCGGTGCCCACAACTGAAGGCAGGGCTCCAGATGGCATCTGACCAAGGCTCTGTACAACTCTAGCATCACTTCCTCACTTCTGTATTTCAATCCCCTTTGAGATAAAGGCCACCATTTTGTTAGCCTTTTTGTAGCTGTACACTAGTTTTTGTTGATTTGTGTACATGGATACCCAAATCCTCTTTGCTCCTCCACAGCTCCTCGTCTCTCCCATTAAGAAAATATTCCAAATGGTCTTTTTTGGAACCAACGTGGATGACCTCACTGATCCTCAGATTGTCACAATGCCTCACTAGTGCCTCAGCCGTGGCTCAGTGGGTAGCACTCTCTCTCTCTCACCTCTAAATCTAGAACGGTTGTGAGTTCAAGTCCCCCTCAGACACTTGAGTACATAATCCAAGCTGACACTCTAATATGGTACTGAGGGAGTGCTGCACTGTCGGAGGTGCCATCTTTAGGATGAGACGTTAAACCAAGGCTCTCTCAGGTAGGCATGAAAGATCCAATGCTGCTATTTTGAAGAAGAGCAGGGGAGTTCTCTGCAGTGCCCTGGCCAGTATTTATCCCTCAACCAACATCACTAAAACAGTTCATTTGGTCACTGTTAGTGGGACCTTGCTGTGCACAAATTGGCTGACATATTTCCCAGATTACAACACTGACTACACTTCAAAAGTAACCCAAAGCTGATGTGGAACCCTCTGGGACATCCTGAGATCTTGAAAGACGATATATAAATGCAAGTCATTTCTTTCTCACTTCTGTAGAAAAGAAATGGATTAAAGAAATAACGAAGATTACAAGGAATCCAACATTTAACGGCTGCATGTTCATTTCTAAGGTGAGTCGATGCGACAGCCTGAGATCACAAGGTTATATCTGCCACAGGAAAAGCGCTCAGATAGGTGAGCAGATCATTTGAGGTACACAACAGCCCTCTCGTTCCTGGGAAACCCGGTCTGTGTTTAAACCCAGGTTGGGGCTGCTGGAGATGCCGCGATGTCAACGAGTGCGAGTGTTTTTCAGAGAATGAGTTTGATGAAGGCAGTTTGCCCAGTTGCCATCTAAGGGCAATTGGTTGATGTTTCGATGTCATTGAGAAACAAGGATAACATTTCTGTCATTTTGTGTACAGTTCTCTGTGTCTCCTTCTGGTTGAGAAGCCTAGATGGGTAGCCAGGACCAGAGTTGGAAAGGAATGGAAGATTTATTAGGTCGGGAAGCAATAAAGTGATGAACATCTCGGAGCTCCAACTGGGTCCTTCGTTTTGTACAAAAATCCCTATCCAGAGCATCATCAAACAGCAGATACCATTGCTGGCAGCATCTGAAATAAATGTACCTTTGAGAATTTCATTACATGCTGAGTATTATGTTTTGTATCCTATGAATGGTTTACAAATTGTTAGATTCAAAGAGGTATTTAGAGATGGTTACCTGATTCAATCAGAGCTCCAACTCTCCCTAAGCACTCCACAGAGAAGAATACAGACTGCTCTCCTCAGATAACCCCGCAGTCTCTTCTGCCTGTAGCTGTTGAATGAAATATTCTCCCACACCTCAAAGTTATTTTCATCTTTGTGTTTAAATCCCTCCATGGCCTCTCCCCTCCTTATCTCTGTAACCTCTTCCAGCCCTACACCTCTCTGAGCTATCTGTTCTTCTAACTCTGGCCTCTTGTGCATTCCCCCCCCCCACCCCCACCCCCGACCCACCCCCACACCCTCTCACTCCACCATTGGCGGCCGTACCTTCAGCCACCTAGGCCCCATACTATGGAATTCCCATCTCTAAGTTCCCATGCCTTTCTCTCTCTCTCTCTCTTCCTTTAAGGCCCATCCTTAAAAGCTACCTCTTTGGCCAAGGTCAACCTTCCTAATCTCTTCTTCTTTGGCTAGGTGTCTATTTTCCTAATGGCTCTCTCTTTTTAAAAGAAAGAGCTTCCATTTCTATAGCGCCTTTCACGACCTCAGGACGTCCCAAATCGCTTTGCAGCCAATGAAATACTTTTTTGAAGTGTAGTCACTGTTGTAATGTAGGAAATGCAGCAGCCAATTTGCAAAACACAGCAAAATCCCACAAACAGCAATGAGATAACGACCAGTTAATCTGTTTTTTTAGTGATGTTGGTTGAGGGATAAATATTGGCCAGGACACCAGGGATAATTCCCCAGCTCTTCTTCGAAATAGTGCCATGAGATCTTTTATGTCCACCTGAGAGAACAGATGGGGCTCTCGGTTTAACCTCACATCCAAAGGACGGCACCTCCGACAGTGCAGCACTCCCTCAGCACTGCACTGGGAGTGTCAGCCTGGATTTCATGTATTAGTCTATGGAGTGGGGCTTGAACCCATGACCTTCTGACTCAGGGGTCACTGAGCCACGTCTTGTGCGTTAAAGGAGAAGCTCAAGAAATGCAAGTTGTGTCCGACTCAATCTCAATTGATGCCTAAAGTCACCATGGAAGGGTTAAGGAGGGGACATTCTCCAAATTCTTAGGGTAAGTGAATGAGTTGGATTTGGAGAGCAGTTTTGCACAAAATCAGGAAACAAGAACCAGAGGAAAGGATTAGAAATTGCACAATTGGAAGGAATAAATCTGTCATGACTGGACTCATTGATTAATGGGCAAGCGTGTGAGGCACGGATTCCTCGCGGGGAAAGCAATGAGGTGCTCTTGGAATGAGTGGTATTGTTACAGTTGGAAAGGTTTGGATGGGGCCAGAGTTCTCTAAAGAAAGGAAGCTTAAAACCTTCCAGAAATATCCAATTTCCCATTTAGTCTTGCTGCTCTTCCTTCCTATGTTGCCATTTTCAAGACCATTTTTTTATTCTTTGTCAGTCAGCATTCAGTAAAATAAAATGAACTGGTCCAACATCTATATGGGGAGGTCTGAATGGCTGCATAGCAGCCAGCGTTCTTGAGGTGAAGACATCATAATGACTGGTTTTGTGTTGCCGTGGGAGATATTGCAGCTTTTGAATTTGCAGTGTCCTTACTTCTGCTGATACAACAATGTCAATGGGCTGGATTTTCATTGACCCATGGAGGTGGGTTTGGAGGCATGTGGGGGGGTTAAAATTGCGAAAACTGGCGGGCGGGCACAAGCCTGCCTCCATCCCGCCTCCACGCAATTTTCATTAAATCGTGTCTGCTGGTCCCGACTCCGTCCCGCCTCTAAGAGGCGGGATAGGCTGTTAAGGCCCTTAACAAGCACTAAATTGCATCTATAATGCCATTTTGAAAAGCCTTTGTGATTTTAACCCTTTTTCTACGTGAAGCACGCCTGTTCTGAACCACGAATGTGAAACCTGGCGGGAGCACATTTGGCTGGCTGGCTGGCATATCTGGATGGATGGATGGATGAGGAGGAGACATATCTGGGAGTGGTGGTGCAAAAATATCAGGGAGCAGACTTAGGGCTGCTGCTGCTCATTTTGCATCCAGGTCCTCTCACAGCAAAGGCCAGGCAGTCTTTGCAGACCTTCAATGCAGCAGCAATGATGACATCATCAGAGGCGACTTTCAGACTGAAAACACTAATTGGGTCATGGGTTCCCACATGCTGGAACTCAATTGCCCAATTAGGTGAAAATCGCATCAATCTCCCACATCCAATGCAGTCGGGTGGATAACACGAAATGCGGATGACAGGACCCCAACCCGCCCCAGTATCAAAATCCAGCCCAATGTGTTCTATTCTGATACACTTTGAACAGATCTGAAAACAGGAGTTCTTTAAGAAAAACTCAATCACTTGACATTTCCATTCATGTTACTTTCCCAGACTGTCCAGGGAGCAGAATACAAGGCATTAGTTTCAAAACCAGCCGCTGAAAGATGGGCAGGTTGCATTGTCCTTCCAAAGTCCAACTGAAACGACATCCAATAAGTATCGCTTCACTATGTTAAATGTGCTGCATTTTGCAACCGTTCTCGATTACTGCATGTACATTGTACACTCTGATTCACTGCCCATCATGCTCAAGTGCAGAGTGATAGGGAATAAGCCCCACACAAACCCTTTCACTTTTCAACTTACGCAACACCTCCAACTAAGGACGCGACTGCTGCCAACTAACCAGAAACTGCGTAGAAATGTTTTGCGCACGGGCGCACTTCCGGCTCATTAGAAAAAGCCGGGAAGGCAGCGGGCTCGATAAAAAAAGCCGGGAAGGGAGCGGGCTCATTTTTAAAAAAGCAGAAACATCATGCTTCCGGTCGTTGGAGCTTCCAGATTAATGCACAGTTTGCTTCTGCGCAGCTTCCAGTCGTTGGCAGCAAAGCTTAGATGAAGCAATAGAGAGTCACATACCCAACTTTGCTGACGACACTAACTTAGGTGGCACAGAATGTAGTGAAGATTAGAAGTTTCAAAGGGACATTGATAGATTAAGTAAATGGGCAAAACTGTGGCAGATGGTGTTTGATTGGGGGAGTACAATGTCATCCGCATTGGACTTAAGAAAGTTAGCTCAGCATAATTAGTAAATAGTGAGAAACTAGGAGCTAGTGGACATGTCCAAAAAATAATTTAATAAGCTACAACAACTTGTATATATATATATAAAATGTCCCTAGGCCCTCAGAGAGTGTCTTAAAGAGGGAGAGAGCGGTAGAGAGGCGGAGAGGGTTAGGGAGGGAATTCCAGAGCTTAGGGCCCAGGCAGCTGAAGGCACGGCCACCAATGGTGGAGTGATTAAAATTGGGGATGCGCAAGAGGCCAGAATTGGGAGGAGCGCAGATCACGGAGGGTTGGAGGGTTGGAGGAGGTTAAAGAGATAGGGAGGGGCGCAGCCATGGAAGGATTGGAAAACAAGGATGAGAATTTTAAAATCGAGGCGTTGCCGGACCGGGAGCCAATGTAGGTCAGCGCGCACAGGGAGCGATGGGTGAATGGGACTTGGTGCGAGTTAGGATACGGGCAGCAGAGCTTTGGATGAGCCCAAGTTTACGGAGGGTGGAAGATGGGAGGCTGGCCAGGAGAGCGTTGGAATAGTCGAGTCAGGAGGTAACAAAGGCACGGACCAGGGTTTCAGCACCAGATGAGCTGAGGCAGGGGCAGAGTCGGCGATGTTACTGAGGTAGAAGTAGGCGGTCTTGGTGAATCTAGTAGAATGTTAGCCTACATTTCAAGAGGGCTGGAATACAAAGGGGAGGAAGTTATGCTACAGTTGTATAGAGCTCTGGTTAGACCCCACCTAGAGTTCTGTGTTCAGTTCTGGGCACCACACCTCAGGAAGGATATTTTGGCCTTGGAGTGGGTACAGTGCAGATTCACCAGAATGATACCAGGGCATAGAGGACAAGCTGCATAGACAAGGCGTGTATTCCCTTGAGTATAGAAGATTAAGGGGTGATCTGATTGAGGTGTTAAAGATGATCAAAGGGTAGATAGAGAAGCTATTTCCTCTGGTGGGGGGGAGTCCAGAACAAGGGAGCATAGCTTTAAAATTAGAGCCAGGCCGTTCAGGGGTGATGTCAGGAAACACTTCTTCACACAAAGGGTAATGGAAATTGGGAACTCTCTCCCCCAAAAACCTGTTGAGGCTGGGGGCTTAATTGAACATTTTAAAACTGAGATCATAGAATCATAGAAACTTACAGCACAGGAGGAAGCCATTCGGCCCGCCGTGCCTGTGCTGGCTCTTTGAAAGAGCAGTCGTGCTTAGTCCCACACCCCTGCTTTTTGTCCGAGACCCTGTAAATTCCTCATTCTCAAGAACCTGTCCAACATCCTTTTAAAATTATTGATGGAATCAGCTTCCACTATATTTTCAAGTAGAGCGTTCCAGATCTCGACAACTCTCTGAGTGAAAAATGTTCTCCTCATCTCCCTCTAGATCTTTTAGCAATGATTTTAAATCTATGACCTCTGGTTATTGACCCACTCGCCAGAGGGAATAGTTTTTCTCTATCAAAACTTCTCATCATCTTGAAAACCTCATTAGGTCACCTCTTAACCTTCTCTGTTCCAAGGAGAATAATCCTAACTTTTCCAACCTCTCCTCATAACTGAAGTCCCTCATCCCTGGTAACATCCTGGTAAACCTCCTCTGTACCCTTTCTAAGGCCTTTACATCTTTCCTGCAGTGTGGTGCCCAGAATTGTCCGTAATACTCCAGCTGAGGCCTAACCAGTGATTTATAAAGTTCTAGCATGATCTCTTTGCTTTTATATTCTATGCCTCTGTTTATAAACCCAAGTAACCCACATGCTTTTTCAACCACCTTATCAACTTGCCCTGCCACCTTTAAGGATTTGTGTGTATGGACACCAAGGTCTCTCTGCTCATCTGCACTTTTCCAATTTGTGCCATTTATAGTATACTATCTTTCCATATTAGTCCCCCCAAAGTGAATCACTTCACGCTTCTCCACATTGAACTCCATCTGCCGTGCTTCTGCCCATTTCACCATCCTGTGTCATCCTGAAGCCTATAACTATCCTCAGCACTATCTACTACTTTGCCAAGTTTCGTATCATCGGCAAACTTTATAATGCTGCTCCCTACACCCGAGTCTAGGGTGTTTATAAAAATTAAAAAGAGTAATGGACCCAAAACTGACCCTTGGGGAACACCACTGCAAACCACCTCCCAGTCTGAAAAACATCCAACCACCACCACCCTCTGCTTCCTGTCACTGAGCCAATTCCATATCTATATGGCCACTTTCCCCTTAATTCCATGGGCTTCCATCTTCTTAATAAGCCTCTTGTGTGGCACTTTGTCGAATGCCTTCTGAAAGTCCAGATATACTGCATCTACTGCACTACCTTGATCAACCTTCTCTGTTACCTCATCAAAGAATTCAATCAAGTTAGTCAGGCACGATTTGCCTTTAACAAATCCATGCTGGCTCTCCTTGATTAACCCATGCCTTTCCAAAAGAAAGTTTATTTTGTCCCTGAAATGGTTTCCAATAACTTCCCCACCACCGATGTTAGGCTGACTGGCCTGTAGTTTCCTGGTTTATCCCACTTCCCTTTCTTGAATAGTAGTATAACATTAGATTGATAGATTTTTGTTGGGCAAGGGTATTAAGGGGCACAGAAACAATGCGTGTAGATGGAATTAAGATACAGATCAGCCATTATCTAATTGAATGGTGGTACAGGCTCGAGGGGCTGAATGGCCTACTCCTGTTCCTATGTTCCTAAGTTTATCAAGGGATATGCATCAAAGGCGGGTAAATGGAGTTGAGCTACAGATCAGCCATCATCGAATTAAATGACTAAATGGGCTTGAGGGGCTAAATGGCCTTCACTTGTTGCTGTAAATGTATACAACTAATTAACATCACTGGTAGGAAACAATTCCAAACACTACCCATCGCCCGTGCACCCTGTTCTCTGGGTCATAACCACGTGGAAACCTGTTATTGCATTCTAGTTCATCAAGTCATTGTAACCAAAATGAAGCCCAAGGCTTTGCCAAACATTGTTTCATCAAGGTGAGGCCCCCTTTAACTGGACGGACCAAAGCGAGAGATCACAGAGCAAGCCTCACCCTCACACTGCGCATCACAGTGAGATCAGACATCACAATAGGTTTGTAAATTAGGTAAATCTGAGGCAGGAGGCTGCACAACCAGTTTAAGTGAAGGAAAGGGAGCTGCACTGACTCTGACTAACTGGCTGATCTATCCAGGAGTGAATGTAACCGGCTAGAAGGTCAGAACAGGTTTACTTTGTGAAAGGAGCGTGAACAATGGAAATATCATCAACCAGCAGATTAGACAGAAGGCTGTGGATATTGATAGGTTTGTCTCAACCTGTTTGTCTTGTATCATAATTTGTGAAAGTCATAACCATCAATATGAGCAGTTTAACAGACCCAGTAATATTGGTGCACAGTCGGGTGGAATAGTACAATTTGATGACATTAGCAGATCGTCCATGGCGTTGCTCATAGGTAGTCTGGGTCCTGGAGCCTGGTCACTGATGGTTACTGGGCCTCACTCTCGGCTCCCTCACTGTTGTTCCTCATCCAGCCCTTGAGTTTAGTGCTCACCCCCTGTTAGTAAATGTATAAAAATACTTAACATCATTGGCAGATCTACCATGAAGTTGCTCATCGATAGTCAAAGAGATTCGGCAGGGATTTGTGAAGGGCAGATCGCATCTGACTAAACGATTAAACTGTTGAAGTGGTCACTAACATGGTGGACAGGGAGTGTCTATGGATGTCGTCTATATGGATTTCCAATAGGCATTTGATAAGGTTCCACATAGGAGATTATTAACAAAAATGAGAGGGCATGGAATTGGAGGTAGCCTTGTGGCATGGGTTGGTAATTGGTTGGAAGATAGGAGTCAGAGAGTAGGGATAAAGGGAATGTTCTCTGATTTTCAGGCTGTGACTAGTGGTGTTCCCCAGGGATCTGTATTAGGGCCTCAGCTTTTCACTATATTTATCATTGACTTAAATGAAGCAGTAGAGAGCCGTATGTCCAAGTTTGCTGATGACACGAGATTAGGTGGCACAGTAAGTAGTGTAGATGGGAGCGGAAAGTTGCAAAGGGACATTGATAGACAAGTGAGTGAGCAAAACTGTGGCAGATGGAGTTTAAGGTGGGGAAGTGCAAAATCATGCACTTTAGACCTAAGGAAGTTAGATCAGAATATTTTCCAAATGGTGAGAAACTAGGAACTGGTGGACATGTTGAAAAATAATTTAAAAGGATAATGGAATGTTAGCCTTCATCTCAAGGGGGCTGGAATACAAATGGGTGGAAGTTATGCTTCAGTTGTAAAAAGCTCTGGTTAGACCCCACCTGGAGCACAGCTTTCATTTCTGGGCACCGCACCTCAGGAAGGATATACTGGTCTTGGAGTGGGTGCAGCATAAATGCGCAGAATGATACCATTTTGGGCAGACTGGATAAGCTCCAAGGTGGACAGTGTCCATAGTGCCTCCGCCACCCTTGCTTCACACCTTTCAGTTCGCTGATACAGCTGGCGAACTTCAGTCGTGAAAGCATCAGGAGGAAGATTACCACCCAGGAACTAGTCTTGTTCCACCCACCAGAATCCAAATGGTGGGACATGTGGATCTGGCAGACCTTCCGGCAGGGATTGGCGCATATCCCGAGCTCCCTGCCACCAAATCCATTGTGACCGGCTTTACTTGTTGACAGGCTAATACCTCACAAGGGAGTTGAGATGCAATCCCTGCCACAGAGTGAAGACCACTTGCAGACAGCATCTACTACAGCAGCAGGCTGTGTGGGTGCCCTCAATGTAGGAGCAGGGTCTATCGTCCAGTGGATCTTGCATCACCACTTAGCTTGGCTGCGCACCTTGGGGTTCCTTCAGGAACTGCAGCATCAACTACTGTAGATGCCCTTTGATGCTGAGGACTTCTTTGGTGAGCAAGTGGAGGAGCTGCTGCAGGGCTACAAGCATCTCCAGCAGAACCTTAAGGCATTCCTGGATTAGCACCCGAGGGGACACCGATTAGGACCTGGAATGAAGGGAGTTTGCAACAAATAACCTTCGAGACTCTGTTCAGCCCCACCTTCCCTAGCAGTGATCATGCTTTGATAGACCACCACAAAGTTGGGTGGGTGGGCCATTTCCAGCACTTCCATGCGGAAGTGGATCACCCTGGACACTTGGCTCCAGGAGACCAGAAGTAGTGAGTATCCTTTACATTGGCAGCTTGAGCCTCCATGTTTTCACAACGTGGTTTGGTTTGACCATCAGAGGAACCAGCAATTAGTGGGCATACTGGCAGATGACATCATGGTCTTCTACCATCCACTCTGAGAGCGAGTGATAGTCACAGTCAGCTCCGTCATCCAGAAGGCTCAACAGTTGGGGGTATTTCTCCAGTTGAGCCTTGCTCTGCCAGTAATGCTTCCACAGGTCTCCTTTTGTTACAGCATCTGAACTAGAGCTGGTGGTCCTGGGAGCACAGTCTTCTCCAGGGGTTGGTGCTACAGCCACAAGGCGCTTCAGCTAATGCTTTGACAACAGCAGGCTCGTTGGTCTAGGGGAATGATTCTCGCTTTGCGGTTATTGGCTGAAATTTACGAGAGGTCCCAGGTTCAAATTCCAGGCGAGTCCTTATTTGGGACAGTAACAGCATGGATACAAAATTGGCTAAGGGATAGAAAACAGAGGCCACGAATTTCCCAGCAGAGGCGGGATGGTGGCGGGAGAGCTGGTTTCCAGGTTCCAGTCACGAACCTGGCTGCAGCCGCTCTATAAACGGGATTTTCCCTTGATTAGCCTTGTTAAGCCCGCCCTGCGGGCTTCCCAGCCAATTAGCAGGAAGCGGGTCTGATGACGTCATTTGATGACGTGTCATCAGCCGGTTTCCTTAAAGGGACCACATCAACATGGATTTTGACAGTTGTTCTGTCAGTGTTTGACAGCATTGAGGTGCTGCAAACACTGACAATCACTGCACAAAGGTGGACGCTTGCACCCAGGCTCTCCAATGACCCACTCCATATGCTTATGGAGGGAGTCACAGCACGCAGGGAGGTTCTCTTCCCTTCCAAGGGCGGAAGAGACCTCCCCAGGACTCCAATGCAGCCTGGTTGCACATTGCACAGGAGGGCAAAACCAGGGATGTCATCAGGGGTCCCTGGCTGCAGTGGCACCAACCTTTCAATAATCTCAGATGAACACACAATGCTACTGCAAAGCCACACTCAAACTCACCCTGCTGTGCCACTCAACACATCCCCATCACTCAGCATTCCATACACTTCTCCTGCACATCCTTACACCAACTTACCTTGCACCTCCACCCAACCCGCTCTATCTACATTACCACTTCCCCATCTCACCAGCCACCACTCACACTCACCCTCATCCTACTGCAAGCATACCAACTAACAACACACAAGGGTAGGCACTTGAGAGGTTTAGCCAATGTCCATGCGAAGCTTCTGGTAATGTGCATTTAGATAGAGTAAGTAAAAAGAAACTTTTGCCAATGGCTGAAGGGTCAATAACGAAAGGGCACAGATTTAAGGTGATTGGCAAAAGAACCAGAGGCGACATGAGCAACGTTCCCTCTAAGCTGCGCTGCCCGGGACCGACTTTTCTAATGTGAAATTTCACGCATGCGCGAAACTTTGAATGGGCCAAAGTGCACCAAAAAAAAAATTAGGGGGAACATTGGACGTGAGGAAAGACTTTTTTAGGCAACAAGTGGTTAGGATTTGGAATGCACTGCCTGATAGGGTGGTGAATACAGATTCAATAGCAGCTTTCACAAGGGAATTGGATAAATACTTGAAGGAGAAAAAATTGCAGGGATATGAAGAAAGAGTGGGGGAGTGGGACTAACTGGATTGCTCCTCGAAAGAGCCGGCGCAGACTCGATGGGCCAAATGGCCTCCTTCTGTGCTGTACTATTCTATGATTCTAAAAGCCTCCTAAGCTGTTCCAATGAAGCTCAATGCAAGCTTGAGGAACAGCACCTCATCTTTTGATTCAGGCACTTTACAACCTTCCGGCCTCAACATTGAGTTCAACAACTTCAGATCATAACCACTGCTCCCATATTCTCAGACAGCAGGCATTGGTAATGGTTCTTCTGTATCTATTTACACCTCCTCTGGACCAATCTTTTACTCGACTCATTGCCAACCTTTTGCCTCGCACCATCTTTCCTTTTGTCTTTTAATCTTTCCTGCCTTCCACCCTATCACAGACCTTCCCTTTTGTTCTTTCCTCCCCTTCCCTCCTTTCCCTGCCCCTGCACTTTACATGTTACATCGCTAACTTCTTCCAGTTCTGATGAAAGGTCATCGACCTGAAACGTTAACTCTGTTTCTCTCTCCACAGATGCTGCCTGACCCGTTGAGTGTCCAGCATTTTCTGTTTTTGTTAAAGACACTTTCAAGTTGACTACAGCTGTTTTTAGTTATTGTGAGGCCTCCCTCCCCATCTGTCAAAGAGCGTTGACTGGGTGAGTCATGCTCATCAAGTTGAGTCCTGCCAACACTGGCAAATGCAACGCTCATCCATTTTTGGTGTCAGCATCAATCCTTTCCAGGTCAGGTAGTACACGGCTAAGGTGCAGAAAAAAGATCTCTCTACACTGCCTCATCGAACAATGGAATAAAGCTCTCGCTCTGCATGACCTCATCAAGCATTTCCAGATCACGTACTAGATGGGTAAGCTGCAGAGTGAAGCTCGCTCCATAGGGGTCCCCATCAAGCACTCCCAGATCAGGTACAGTGCAAGCAAGATACAGAATAAAAGCTCCTTCAACACAGCTCCAGCATTGAGCCTTAAGCCTAACCTCAGATATTCTTGTGACCTGTGTGCCTATTTTGTCAGTAAAGTCTTGAATTAAATGCTTTGGGACACTCTGAGGTCTTGAAAGGTGATATATAAACGCAAGTCTTTCTTTTTTTTAATCAATGGTGGCCTTATACGAGGCAGACAAAGTCATCTCAGAACCTGGGGCGCAAGGCCGGCAGATGCAGGTCCTGGTCACATTTCGCTCATTCCAAAGTTACGGCAGGTCTACTCCAGAACAGCTGTGGATTTTTGGGGACTACTTATTATATACTGGACAGCAAGGGTCATTGCACCTCACTGTGTCCTGAAATAACTGTATGGGTAATTAAAAAAGAACTTGCACAATCTCAGGAAGTCCCAAAGCACTTTAAGTACTTTGGAAGTGCAGTCACTGTTGTAATGTGGCAACCGAATAGCGCACAGCAAGGTCCCACAAACAGGCATGAGATAATGACCAGATAATGGCCTGGAATTTGCGGTCAGCGGCGAAGCGACGGCGCTCGCTGCTGACCTCAAAGAAAGCTGCCCACAAAGATCTCGCGATCTCTGTGGTGTCGATTTCAGCTCTCCCGACCTTTGTTTGAATCTGGCGCCAAATCAAGCGAATCTCCAGCGTCCAGCAACAACGATGTCACCAAGCTGGCTAAGCAGCCAATCAGATTGAAGAATTCTCACAGACAGCAAACCAGGAAGTAAAATGCAGAGATTCTAATTTACTTTTTATAAATCTTAGAGAGCAAAATAAAGATTGGGACATACACATAGGATTAAGGTAGAAGCTGAAATATCATAAACGAACTTTAAAAAAATTATTTTAAAAACCATGTAATTCTTAATCAAATTAATGGAAAAATTTGACATTCCACAAATATAAAATTAGATCTCCAGGGCCAGAAATATTGTTCAGCTGTCAGTACGCCAGTTATACCTCTTTCAAAAAGGTTTTACTTTATTGGGGATGGAGTGGGGCGGTGGGAGGTTTAACGACGATATTCTAGCGTAACAGGGGAAATTTTCATCCTTCAGTGCGATTCAAATTGATTGCTGGCTCTGGGGAATTCCACAGTACAACTTGTGGCAAAGTAGGGCATGACTGGCCGCAAGTTCTGGATTTCCACGTTTATCTGCGCAAGCGCTGAACCCTGAAGTTGCTGAAAATTTCAGAGGGGTAAGCTGTGAGGAGGATGCAAGGAGGCTTCAAGAGGATATAGACAGGCTAAGTGAGTGGGCAAGAACATGGCAAATGGAATATAATGTGGAGAAATGTGAAGTTATGCACTTTGGTAGGAAAAATACAAAAGCAGAGTATTTTTTAAATAGTGAGTGATTAGGAAATGTTGGTGTTCAGAGGGACCTGGGTGTCCTTGTACACGAATCACTGAAAGTTAACATGCAGGTACAGCAAGCAATTAGGAAAGCAAATGGTATGTTGGCCTTTATTACAAGAGGATTTGAGTATAAGAGTAAAGACGTCTTACTGCAATTATATAGGGCCCTGGTGAGACCACACCTGGAGTATTGTGTACAGTTTTAGTCTCCTTACCTAAGGAAGGATATACTTGCCCTAGAGGGAGTGCAACGAAGGTTCACCAGACTGGTTCCTGGGATGGGGGGATTGTCCTATGAGGAGAGATTGAGTAGACTAGGCCTATATTCTCTAGATTTTAGAAGAATGAGAGGTGATCTCATTGAAGCATACAAAATTCTTACAGGGATCGACAAGGTAGATGCAGGGAGGATGTTTTCCCTGGCTGGGGAGTCTAGAACCAGGGGTCATAGTCTCAGAATAAGGGGTCGGCCATTTAGGACTGAGATGAGGAGAAATTTCTTCACTCAGAGGGTGGTGAGTCTTTGGAATTCTCTACCCCAGAGGGCTGTGGATGCTCAGTCGTTGAGTATATTCAAGACAGAGATCGATAGATTTTGGATATTAAGGGAATCAAGGGATATGGGGATAGGGTGGGAAAGTGGAGATGAGGTAGAAGATCAGCCATGATCTTATTGAATGGTGGAGCAGGCTCGAGGGGCCAAATGACCTATTCCTGCTCCTATTTCTTATCTTCTTATGTTCTTATGACAGCGACCAGCGCAAAATCTGGGCCAATCTGTTTTAGAGATATTGGTTAAGGGGTAAATATCGTCCAGGACACCGGGGAGAACTCCTCTGCTCTTCTTCAAAATAGTGCCACGGGATCTTTTACGTCCACCGGAGAGGGCTGACAGGGCCTCGGTTTAACGTCGCATCCGAGAGACGGCACCTCCGACAGTGCAGCGCTCCCTCAGTACCACACTGGGACCATCCGCCTATAGAATATACGCTCACATCTCTGGAGTGGGAACTTGAACTCACAAACTACTGATTCCAAGGCAAGAGCGCTACCCACTGAGTCACGGCTGACACCCAATAAGTGCAATAACAGCAGTAAACCATATCCGAAAAGTCTAATAGCTTCCATTTCGTTGCTTAACCAGTTTTCTGGATCATTTCTCATCGTGACAGATAATTAGAAAAATAATTTCAGCCTGCTTCACTTTTCTAATAAAATAACGAATTAAGGAGAATATGTGTGAGTACCTCCAAAATAAGAGGTTAATTGCTGCGGAGCTTTGTCATGCGCTCAAAGTTTATTCTTTAAAAAGAAATATGTGTTCGGGAAAATAAAATGTGCTGCTAGCTGCCACGAGGGCGATTTTAACCCCACTCGCTCAGCAGAAACCTGGCGGGCGGGCAGTAAAAATCACCCTGGCTCTTACCTGCCCGAAAGCCACCATGATTGCGACATCTGTAATTTTACCCTGCTCTCCTGAGCAGGCAGCAAGGACAGGCGCCCGGAGCCAACAGGGTCCTTCTTTACATGTGCGTGCTGCAGCCCGATGACATCATTGAGACCCGACTGTAATTTTAACTCAGGCCTGAGCAGGGAGTCCACCTGGAGTTAAAATCGGGGCCGTTTCACATTCCCAAATATAATGATAGACTAGAGGATCTCCCTTGACGTGTTTCGGCAGCAATCTCAGTTTAGGAGATCGATTGTTGGCAACCACAGCATTAAATCAGCAATTTTTTCTAACCTTAAACATTCACTCCCTCCACCACTGGTGCACCGTGGTTGCAGTGTGTACCATCTACAAGATGCACTGCAGCAACTTGCCAAGGCTTCTTCGGCAGCAGCTCCCAAACCCGCGACCTCTTCCACCTAGAAGGACTAGGGCAGCAGGTGTATTGGAACACCACCACCTCCAAGTTCCCCGCCAAGTCACACACCATCCTGTTTTGGATATATATCGGCCGACCCTTCATCGTCGCTGGGTCAAAATCCTGGAACTCCCTCCCTAACAGCACTGTGGGAGTACCTTCACCACAAGGACTGCAGTGGTTCAAGAAGGCGGCTCACCACCACCTTCTCAAGGGCAATTAGGGATGGGCAATAAATGCGACACCCACATCCCAGGCACGAATAAAAAAGAAATTGCAACTGCCGGGACCAATCAGAAGGCAATGATCATGCTTGTAAATTTCAGGCTGCTCCTCAATATCCATCTCTAATTCTGTTTCTTTTAAATGTTGTCTTGCACCTGTAGCGAAGTATGAGATCTGAAGTGTGCTGGCCTGAGGCTGGACACAATAGTGCAGAGCAATCGGGGAAATTGCGACCAAAATGCGCCTGAAATTGCGCAGGTGAGGTGAGGCTTCAAGTTTCTGCTAAAACTCGTTTGCAAAATCACAAAAGTAAAATCTTCCGTAAACCATCGCAATCGGGCAGCGTGACAGAACGTGATCGTTTCTTTCTCTTTCTTTCCATTAAAAAGTATTCCTTGCTGTATTTAGGAGCGGTAACCTGGTGCGGTTTGATGAATACAGCTGAAAATGGGTTTATCAACAACAACAACAACAACAACTTGTATTTATATAGCGCCTTTAACATAGTAAAACGTCCCAAGACGCTTCACAGGAGTATTGTAAGACAAAAAATTTGACATCGAGCCACATAAGGAGAAATTAGGGCAGGTGACCAAAAGCTTGGTCAAAGAGGTAGGTTTTAAGGAGCGTCTTAAAGGAGGAAAGAGAGGTAGAGGGGTGGAGAGGTTTAGGGAGGGAATTCCAGAGTTTAGGGCCCAGGCAACAGAAGGCATGGCCGCCGATGATGGAGTGATTATAATCAGGGATGCTCAAGAGGGCAGAATTGGAGGAGCGCAGATATCTCGGAAGGTTGTGGGGCTGGAGGAGATTACAGAGATAGGGAGGGGGCGAGGCCACGGAGGGATTTGTAAACAAGGATGAGAATTTTGAAATCGAGGTGTTGCTTAACCGGGAGCCAGTGTAGGTCAGCGAGCACAGGGGTGATGGGCGAACGGGACTTGGTGCGAGTTAGGACACGGGCAGCCGAGTTTTGGATGACCTCAAGTTTACGGAGGGTGGAATGTGGGAGGCCAGCCAGGAGTGCGTTGGAATAGTCAAGTCTAGAGGTAACAAAGGCACAACAATATGCATTTTTAATCAGAGTGTCCAGTCCTCCACCTGTGAGTAACCTGATTTAAAATCACTGAAAATGACTTTAATTATCTAGACTGAGCCATTTAATAGTTTCATTGGTGTCCACTGCTCAGTTTCTTAGTAAATTTTTGATGTGAAACAACTTTTAAAGCATGCCGACTCACGCCTGCGCGGCTCAGAAGCTGAGCGCGATTTGAAGAGCCTTCCCGAACCAGCGCAATCGCCGGAATCTCGCAATTCCCACCTGGGAATGGGGTTGGCTTCAGTTTTGTGGGCAATTACCTTCAAAGCGGCTACGTGTAAGTGAAGGACAGTCACTCTGGGGTTGGAGTCACGTGGTCAGGGCAGAATACAAGGAGATGCATTCCACAACTGACCATCATATAAATGAGCTGGCACTGCTTAATGGGATAGCCCAGAGGGAATACGCCAGACCTGGATCTCTTGGACTCTAACTCTGGATGGAAAAGTGTTCTATTTCCCAGTTCGAATTCCAGTCACCTGGAATAGCCTTACAATCAGGGAACGGTAGCACAGTGGTTATGTTACTGGACTAGTAATCCAGAGGCCTGGACTAATGATCTGCTGAGAGATGAGTTCAAATCACCAGCACTGGGGAATTTAAATTCAGTAAATTAAATAAATCTGTAATAAAAAGCTAGTATCAGTAACGGTGACCATGGAACGACTGGATTGTCCTTTAGGGAAGGAAATCTGCCGTCATTACCTGGTCTGGCCTGTATCTGACTCCAGACCCACAGCAATGTGGTTGACTCTTAACTGCCCTCTGGAAATGGCCCAGCAAGCCACTCAATTTTATTCAAGAGGGCAGCTCACCACCACCTTCTCGAGGGCAATTAAGGATGGGCAATAAATGCTGGCCTTGCTGGTGAGGTCCACATCCTGTGAATGAATTTAAAAAAAAATCAGGGGTGATGTCAGGAAGCACTTCTTCACACAAAGAGTAGTGGAATTCTGGAAAACTCTCCCCTAAAAAGCTCTTGAAGCTGGGGGTCAATTGAAATTTTCAAAACTGAGGTGGAGAGGTTTTTGTTAGGTAAGGGTATCAAGGGATATGGAGCAAAGGCAGGTAAATGGAGTTGAGGTACAGATCAGCCGTGATCTCATTGAATGGCAGAACAGGTTCGAGGGGCTGAATGGCCTCCTCCTCTTCCTATATTCCACCTTGATGAGCTTAAAATTCATCGGGAACGATAACAGAATGTACGTTCAGAAAAATAAAAGGAATATTGTCATATTGGACGGGAGTTGTGTAGCGATACTTTCAAGATGGAGGTAATAGCCTCGGAGTGCTATTGTAACGTTGTTAGGAAGCATTAAATGCAGCTCGAATGCTCTAAATTGTTTGTTGCCTGCCTATTCCAGGCAAACAATAACCTGCTTTATGAGCACTTTACTGCACAAGCTGAATTAAAACAATATTTATTACACTTCAGGGGCCCCGAGGAAGCTGCTGCAGAGACGCAGTCTGAGAGTGGAATTGGTGCAGTGCCGCAGGAGTGGAGTGCTCTCTGGTGGAGCGCGAGCTAAACGGCCATCTCTGCACATCGGCCGAGACCGAGGTCTGAGAGGTCCGGCACCAGCAGCCCCGACTGTGGGATGATTTATAACCCTGCGCGGCTCGAGGTTTCAGTGCTCGGAATAGATGGAGCAGAGCAGCGGGCCGGGTACACTAGTCCACTCACAGAGCTATCGGGGAACGATAATCTCTTCAAAGCTGGATAAGAAGCGGTGTTTGAGCAGCGGGCATCCATCATGTTGACAACTTCCTTCGGCTCGAAGATAAAGCTGCACCTCAGGTGTTGCCAACTCTGATTGGACGTACTCCTGGAGGTTTCATCACATGACCTCCAGCCGCCCCACCATTGAGGAGAGCTTTTTTCACCCAGAGGGTGGTGGGGGTCTGGAACTCGCTGCCTGAAATGGTGGTAGAGGCAGAAACCCTCATCACATTTAAAAAGTACTTGGATATGCACCTAAAGTGTCGTAACCTGCAGGGCTACAGACCAAGAGCTAGAAAGTGGGATTAGGCTGGGGAGAGCTCTTTTTCGGCCGGCACAGACAAGATGGGCCGAATGGCCTCCTTCTGTGCCGTAAATTTCTATGATTCTATGATTGGTCACCCAACACGTCCATCGTAACAACGCCCCGCCTCCCCGCGGCCAATCGGAGAGCGAACAGACTCTTTGTTACCTGATTGGATGATTCTTGACTCTCAGTCGAACGGCTTTTTTCCCCCCAGTCTCCAATATTTTTACAACTATTAAGCAAAAGTGTTCAAAGAAAAACTCCTGATGATTTTGCTCCCGGGTTTTTGCTGGCGGCCGTGTCCTGGAGATTAATCTTCAATTCCTGGAGACTCCAGGGCGATCCTCGAGGGTTGGCAACCTTGGCTGCACCTTCAGTAACACACAATGGGGCCTGATCCGCTCGGGATTCTTATGCAGATTAAGCAGTGACCGCCATCAAAAGGTACGTTTGCTTAAAAAAAAATTTTTTTTTTAAAAGCTTCCTGCAGCTCCAGGAGGAGCAAGAGTGCCCAGGGCGCCATGGCCAAGAGGGTCTGACATTAGTAGCGTTGACATCTGCGAAGAACTTGGATCTCTCCAAAGTCTGTAGCACTCCTCAAGAAGAGCAAACTTCAAGTTTCAAGAGCAAGTTCCCAAACACATGGCTAGCACTCAGGACCTTGTTAACCGTGCCCATATCGGTGGCGAGCAGTAAACGGAACTTCTCGAAGTTGAAGGTCATAAAAACATATTTGCCAATCGACCATGGGAGACAACAGGCTATGTTCGCTGGTCATCCTGTCTATCGAGAATGATGTGGCTCAAAATATCTTGGGGAACAAATGTTTTTTGGGGAAAAATTCGTCCCCTTAGTGCCTCACGTTAGCACCAGAAGATGGCGCTAACAGGGCACTAGAGCATTATCGCCAAGGCGAGTCAAATCCAGCATCACATGCCAAATCCCGCCCCCCCCCCCCCCCCGTAGTGCCGCTGGTAAGAGTTATCGCCGGGAACGTCAACGCCAGGTGGATTGTGACGTCAGTGAGTGTGCAACACTCACTGACCACCCGATCTGCAAAATTGATTGTCGCCACCTACCTTAGCACTTGGAGTAAACACCGAGAGGGAGAGCTGGTGTGAAGCACCAGGAAGCTGGCTCCAGGGATATGATTTAAAGGGATCATCAGTAATGACTCGCAGCTGTCAGATTAGTGCAGTTTCAATGGTTTCTTGTCAGTTTCACATTCTCCAACAATTTAATTCAGTAATTTCAAGGTTCTTTTGTATCAGGAGTGTTGTGGCAACTAAAAAGTAGTTACATTTATTCTTAAAAAAATCAAACTGCTATACTTGGTTACATTAATGGGGGCTGTACTGGCAGTCGACCTTGCCCTTCAGGATCTACAGAGGAGGGAGCGGAGGCAGCGAGAAAGACTGCAACATGTGCCACAGGGAGGAGGAGGGCCATCAGGGCTCTCAACAGGAGGCCTTACCCTCCGAGGGTATTCCGAGAACATTTCTTCTACCTCCAATTAAATGAGGAGCAGTGTATTAGAAGGCTCTGCTTCACCAAGGAGGTGGTCACAGAACTCTGTCCCCTCCTGCAACCAGACCTCCAGCCTCAGATTAGGGTGGCCACGGCTCTCCCAGTGGCAGTCAAGGTCACCGTCGCCGTCAATTTCTTCACCAGCGGATCCTTCCAGCCTGCACCAGGAGACATAGCTAACATCTCGCAGTTCGCTGTCCATCGTTGCATCCGGAAGGTCACAGAGGCTCTCATGCAGCAGGAGAAGGGATTACATTTCCTTCCACATCACCAGAGAGAAGCAGGACAAGCATACATGTAGCTTTGCCAGGATAACGGGATTCCCCATGATGCAGGGCGCCATTGACTGCACCCACGTGGCTTTGCGGGCACCGCATAACAATCCTAAGATCTTCCATAACCACAAAGGCTACCATTCACTTAATGTGCAATTGATGTGCGACCACAGACAGCGAATCCTCAATGTGATTGCCCGCTATCCTGGCAGCAGCCACGATGCCTTCTTCCTGCACCAGACCGGTGTGCCAGCACTCATCCAGCCACCACATCAAGCTCACGGCTGGCTGGTCGGAGACAAGGGCTATCTGCTCTCCACCTGGCTCATGACTCCCCTCCGCAACCCCAACACTCCTGCCCAGCACTCATATAATGAGAGCCATGCTGCCACCAGGAACATCATCGAGCAGACCATCGGGGTGCTGAAGCAACAGTTCCGCTGCCTTGACCATTCGGAGGAGCCCTCCAGTACTCGGCTGGGCAAGTGTCCCATTTTATGGTGGTCTGCTGCACGCTCCACAACTTGGCCATCACGAGGGCCCAGCCCTTGCCACCAGGGATTGCGGGACCACCTCAGGAGGAGGAAGAGGGAGAGGAGGAGGAGGAGGACGAGGAGGAAGAGGAAGATGAGGAGAATGAGGAGGAGGAGGAACAGGAGCGAGGGAGGAGGCAGACACTCAATCGGCCTTCCAGAAGGGTGGTCCGTGATCGCTTCATCAGACTGCGGTTCGAATGAATTAAACCCCAGATCCCCGCTGCTCACCACATCCCCATCATTCAATCCCTGTCGCAGGCCACATCACTGTGCAAAGCTGAAATGAGACAGCACAAAAGAATACAAACTGAATTAATAAATTTATCAAAAATCAGTGAACACATATTTACAACAAAATATTAACTATTCACCCTTGTGCAATCCCTTAGTGCCTCTCGTTACTGTGCCTTTGCCTACTCTAGTGCTCCTATGAAGTCTTGGCCCAGTGGCTGCAGCACAGCTGGTGGAAGGCTGCTGAGTGTCCATGCGGGAGACTTCAGATGGCCTTGCAGGATGCCCTTGACCAGCTCTGGGCCTGGAAGGCCCAGCTGTAGACTGCACCACATCAGCATGGGCGGCAGCAGTCTGGGCTGGCTGGAGGACAGGCAGCGCCAAGGGCAATGGCGGAGTGGCAGTGGTGGGAGCAGGAATGCTGTCATCCTGAGAGAGGACAGCAGGTTCCTGCTCCACTGACCCACTGCGACTCCCCCAGGGCAGCACCTCAGTATCCCTAACAATCTGCTGGAGCACAGATTGCTGGCCTGCTGCGACACCATGAAAGCCACGGTCGATGGTGGTAGACCCAGCCACGATGGCAGCAATCAGAGCTTGCGTGGAAGCAAGCTGAAACTGCATGAAAGCAGTCTGAAATTGGATGCCACCAAGCTTTGACTGCATTACAGCACTAAGACATTGCGTCGCTTCCACCTGTGCTGCAATGGAAGCTACCAGATCACCCATCACACGTGGCATCAGGTCTGGGTCAGCATGGTCTCTCTGGGAGTCCACCATCCTTTGCAGACTGGAAATGATGGGCTCCATGGTGTTGGAGGCGGACTCCTCCACGCTCCTTACCATTGCCAAGAGGCTCTCGGGCACCCTTGCCATTCCACCTATAATCTTCATGTGCATGCCCAGCACCCTTCTTCTAAATGCTTCCCCATCAAGATCGTCATCTGAGTCCTGTACAGCAGAACTCGCGCGCGAACTCACCCTCTGGGGAGCTGGCCCCCGAGTTACCCTTTCCCCTGGCCTTGCTGCAGCTCACTTGTCCCCTCTGCAGATCCCTCTACTATACTAGCCACTAAAGAACACGTAGTGCCAGTGTCTGAGCTGGTGCCTGCGGGTGAGACATGCAGCGACATGCAGTGTGTTCTTCCTCCACCTCTTCTCCCACCTCGCTCTCTGCGGTGCCCTCAGGGACAGGCTGTTCAGGTGCTTGCTCATTATCTGAAAGCATAAAGGCACAAGAGTCGGGTTAAGGTGAGAGGAGGAGGGCAGGAATGGAGAAATGCACACATATAGCATGATTAGCTGGAAAGCGTGAAATGCTTGTGGGGTGAGAGGCAAGTGGGATGTGAGAAGAAGGAGTAGGGATGAACATACCGTTTTTGTCCCCAAGGGGGTCAACGTCGCCGGTGGCCACGGCGCCCACCACCTGGCGCCCAATAATCTGCAGCACTTGATTCTCCAGCTCAGACAGTGGTTGGGTGTCAGCCTGTCCCCCGCCTGTGCGCTCCTGGTCCCTCCTGTTGTGAGCCACCTTGGCCTGCAAGAGAAAGGAAAGTGTGTGAGTGAGTGTGGAGCAATGTGTTTGGGTGATGTGCCTGCCATACTTAAATATCTGTCATTGTGTGCAAGGTGTGAGATGTGTGTGTGATTGTTGGTAGGTAGAGATTGTTGGTGGGTGAGTGCTGGGGGTGTGGTGCTTTGGGCAGTGTGTGCAGACTGTGGTTCAGATGGTGGTATGTAGCGTTTGTTGAAGCATTCACTCACCCTGACCACCCGAGTGAGGTGGTTAAATTTCTTCCTGCACTGTGTGTGGGTCCTGGGGAGCACAGTGTTGCCTGAGGCATGCTATGCTACCGCCCTCCACATGGTGCGAGGGCCTCCTGCTACTTGCCGGGTAGAGCACCGCCCTCCATCTATCCACAGCGAGCACCAACGCCTCCAATGCTTGATCGCAGAATCTGCGGGCTCTCTCCCTGGGACATGGATCTGCCATGAGCACACCTGGTTCAGTCCTCCGGCTCCTTCTCCTTGACCTGCTGCTGCTTGCTGAGGCAGCTGCACAGCCAGCAATGCTCAGAGGTTCTGCAGCATCAATGAACCTCCCCTTTA
This sequence comes from Squalus acanthias, assembly GCA_030390025.1. NCBI lineage: Eukaryota > Metazoa > Chordata > Chondrichthyes > Squaliformes > Squalidae > Squalus > Squalus acanthias. The sequence goes on from CM059430.1 coordinate 21,965,012, forward strand.
AGTACTAAAAAAAAGCCTGTGGCAATCATGACTTGTGATTATTAGACTGCACCTGATATTGGTCCACCCTTTGAGTGTAACACCAATGAGCTTGGGCTTTAAGACTTGAATTAGGACTCCAATCATTTCTTTGGCAGTGAGCACGAATTTTGTGTGCAGTCCAAAGCATTAGCGCCTGGCGCTAATTCTCCAACTTTTCTACTGACACTGCCCATTCCTGGGCTATAATGAATTTCTAGCCCTTTATTTGTTATTGTTAATTATTAGTTTTGTATTTAATTTAATGTTTAGTTTATTTGTCAGCCGTGGCTCAGTGGGTAGCACTCTTGTCTCTGAGTTCAGAAGGTTGTGGGTTTGAGTCCCACTCCAGTGACTTGAGTACAAAAATCTAGGCTGACATTCCCAGTGCAGTACTGAGGGAGTGCTGTGCTGTCAGAGGTGCCGTCTTTCGGATGAGACGTTAAACCGATCCCACGACACTATTCAAAGAAGAGCAGAGGAGTTCTCCCCGGTGTCCTAGCCAATATTTACCCTCAATCAACATCACTAAAACAGATTATCTGGTCATTATCACATTGCTGTTTGTGGGAGCTTGCTGTGCACAAATTGTCTGCCGCATTTCCTACATTACAACAGTGACTACACTTCAAAAAGTACTTCATCGGTAAAGCACTTGGGGACATCCTGAGGTCATGAAAGGCGCTATAGAAATGCAAGTCTTTCTTTCTTTTAGTTATATTTTATAACTTATATCGTTCAATAGTTAAATCATAAAAACTTTTGAGATTACAGCTTTATTTCTGAAACTTTCGCTACTACTACTACATACTTAAACTCAAAGCAAGGGCGGCAAAATACAAGTTCGCCCAGGGCGCCATTTTCCCTAAGGCCGGCCCTGCTGGGATTTATCTTCGGGCCACTGCCTGGACTGCGAGCCAAGAGGACCCGATATTCAGGTGGATGTAAAAGATCCGGAATTGTTGCTGGACCCTGGATCCACCGGAGATTCACCTATGTTGGGCTTGGTTGAGTTTTCCATGCTGTTCCAATTCAGGTAAGAGATTTGTTCCCCCGTTGTTCAGTGCAGCCATGCAAATGAAGGGATGAGGATGGGAGAATATCTTGACTCTGCCCGTGCAAACTATGCCATGATTTAGGAACCTAGGAACAGGAGGAGGCCATTCAGCCCCTCGAGCCTGTCCAGCCATTCAATCAGATCATGGTCGATCTGTATCTCAATCCCATTGACCCGCCTTTGCTCCATATCCCTTGATACCCTTACCCAACAAAAAATCCATCCATCTCAGTCTCGGAAGCTCCAATTGACCCCCAGCATCCACAGCCTTTTCGGGGAGAGAGTTCCAGATTTCCACCACCTCTTGTGTGAAGAAGTGCTTCCTGATTTCACCCCTGAACAGCCAAGCTATAATTTTAACATTATGCCTTTTTAAGAAATAGGCGCAGGAGTAGGCCATTTGGCCCCTCAAGCCTGCTCCACCATTCAATAAGATCATGTGTGATCTGATCTTGGCCTCAACTCCACTTTCCTGCCCGCTCCCCATAACCCTTGATTCCCCTGTTTTTCAAAAATCTGTCTATCTCCGCCTTGAATATATTCACTGACTCAGCCTCCACAGCTCTCTGGGGCAGAGAATTCCAAAGATTCACAACCCTCTGAGAGAAGAAATTCCTCCTCATCTCCGTTTTAAATGGGCGACCCCTTATTCTGAAACTATGCCCCCTAGTTCTAGATTCCCCTACGAGGGGAAACATCCTCCCTGCATCTACCTTGTCAAGCCCCCTCAGAATCTCATATGTTTCAATAAGATCACCTCTCATTCTTCTAAACTCCAATGAGTATAGACCCAACCTGCTCGACCTTTCCTCATAAGACAACCCCTTCATCTCAGGAATCAACCTAGTGAACCTTCTCTGAACTGCCTCCAATGCAAGTATATCCCTCCTTAAATAAGGAGACCAAAACTGTACGCAGTACTCCAGGTGTGGTCTCACCAATGCCCTATTTTGTTTTAGACTCCCCCGCCAGAGGAAATAGCTTCTCCCTATCTACCTTATCGAATCTTTTTAACATTTTAAACACAAATTCTTCATTAGCTCAATGTTTTCTTTCTCAAATTCTAAAAGCTATCGAAATCCCTTCATCATTTTTAAGATCTCCATCAAATCACCCCTCATCCTTCTAAACTTTGAGGGAATACAAGCCAAGTTCAACCAGTCCTTGTCAAAACAAAAGCAAAACACTGCGGATGCTGGAAATCTGAAATAAAAACAGAAAATGCTGGAAATACTCAGCAGGTCAGGCAGCATCCGTGGAGAGAGAAACAGAGTTAACGTTTCAGGTCGATGACCTTTCGTCAGTCCTCGTCAATGTCCCCTTTAAGCTGCGCGTGGCGCTCTGCAGTTCCCGTGCCGCCAGTGAGCCGGATTTCAAATAGAAGAACCTCGCATGCGCGGAATTTTGAATGGCCCACGCAGCCCGTTAAAGGGGCCAAAGAAAATTAGAGGGAAAACATTGGCCTCGAAATTTCACCTTTTAACTGGCCATTTCTGTGCGGACCTTGCTGTCGGAGGTGCTGCCACTGAGCCGTGGCTGACACCAACTTGTGTCGAGTTGCGGGCTGTTTCTGCTGCTGCTCCGTCTGAAACTGTCCAGGATCGTTACAGGCAGAAGGGGGGGGGCGGTCATTGCAACCCCCCCCCCCCACCCCCCTCAGCTAGGCTGAACCCAGATCCCTGAAGTGAAAATAAAGTGTGCTAATTTACTGGTTCCCACGGTACTGTATAACATTTCTACGAGCGAAGCTGTCTGGATAATGACAAAAGTGCACTGACTTATGGCCAACCTCAGAAATGGAGAAATTAAATTTGATATCTTGCCCCTGGTCACGGTACACCCTATTTGTATTATGTCTTTTGAAATATAAGTTTTTTTTCTTAGCATATCAGAAGTGTGCAGACATGAAGAATGTCTCCCAATTCCCCCGTCATCCCGTGTGGTGTCAGTAATTCCAAAGGGTACCTGCACAAACTTCCCCATTTCTTTTTTTTAGCTAAAGAATAAAGCCCAAGGGTCAACCATTTCTCAAACTGAAATCTTCCACTAATCTGAAACGGCACTGCTGCGCCAAAACATTAAATTCTTTAAACCAACACATCAAGGGAGGTATCGAGCCCGACACTCGACACTGAAGTGCAAAGGAATCTATAACACTTTGCTAAGTAGATGCCCTGGAGTTTCAACTTTCATGACCTCGGGATGTCCCAAAGCGCTTTACAGCCAATGAAGTACTTTTCGAAGTGCAGTCGCTGTTGTAATCTCTGAAACGCGGCAGCCAATTTGCACGCAGCAAGCTCCCACAAAGAGCAATGTGATAATGACCGGATCATTTGTTTTCAGTCATGTTGGATGAAGGAGAACTCCCCTGATCTTCTTCCACTAGTGCCACAGGATCTCTTACATCCACCTGAGAGGGCAGGTCGGACCTCAGCTTAACTTCTCATCTGAAAGACGGAACCTCTGGCAGTGCAGCGCTGCTTCACTGCAGTAGAGTACAAGGTCTGGATTAGGTGCTCAAGTCTCAGGAGTGGAGCTATGGAACCTACAACCTTCTGACTCAGAGGCGAGAGTGCTACCCACTGAGCCACGACTGACAACTGAGCTTTGGTAGATGTGCAACACTTAGCTCAGTAGATGTCCTAAATGTACATCTCTTCCTATTATAGACTCCTCCCTGTCATGACCATCTCCAATGCATTCCTATTGTCAGCTGTGGCTTACTTAATAGCACTCTTGCCTCTGAGTCAGAAGGTCACGGGTTCAAGCTCCACTCCAGAGACTTGAGCACATTATCCAGGCTGTCACTGCAGTGCAGTGCTGAGGGAGCGCTGCACTGTTGGAGGTGTCGTCTTTTGGATGAGAAGTTAAACTGTGGCCCCGACTGCTCTCTCAGGTGGACGCAAAACATCCCACGGCACTATTTGAAGAAGAGCAGGGGAGTTCTCCCTGGTGTCCTGGGGCCAATATTTATCCCTCAATCAACATCACTAAAACAGATGATCTGGTCATTATCACATTGCTGTTTGTGGGAGCTTGCTGTGCGCCAATTGGCTGTCGCGTTTCCTACATTACAACAGTAAATGTACGTCATTGGCTGTAAAGCGCTTTGGAACATTCTGAGGGCGTGAACGGCGCTATAGAAATGAAACTTTTTTCTTTTTTCTTTTTAAATTACGAGCTTCACAGGCACCTCAAGATCCCTGGATAGATGGCTATAGACTTTTCGGTCACAGTTCAAGGATTCCTGGGATAATGGCTCTCATATTTCTGAGTGTTGTGAATCTTTGGTATTCTCTGCCCCAGAGGGCTGTGGATGCGCAGTCGTTGAGTATATTCAAGACCGAGATCGATAGATTTTTGGACTCTAGGGGAATCAAGGGATATGGGGATCGGGTGGGAAAGTGGAGTTGAGGTCGAAGATCAGCCATGATCTTATTGAATGGCGGAGCTGGCTCGAGGGGCCGAATGGCCTACTCCTGCTCCTAATTCTTATGTCCTTATGATAGACAGGGTCAAGATATCTTGCCTGGCAGCAGCACGCATTGAACACTTGTGGACATGCTTTCCAAGACTCGGAAAAATTAGGAAAATTGTGGCGTTGTCTCTGGAATCCATTTATTTTTACCATTCACTTCGGAGTGATTCACTGGGTACTCAGCCCACTGCTCCATTCTCTTTGAGTGGATCGGACTTCCCTGCTTGTATAAACTTTAACATTGTACGGTCCAGAGAAATTACACAGCAGGAGGCTATTTGGCCTGTCAACCTATGCCAATGCTAGCTCTTGGACTGGAGCTTTCTATAACAACAACCACTTGCATTTATATAGCACCATTAACGCAGTAAAACATCCCAAAGCATAAATCAGACACAAGTTGACACAGAGCCACATATTAGGGCAGGTAACCAAAAGCTTGGTTAAAGACGTAGGTTTTAAGAAACGTCTTAAAGGAGGACAAAGAGGCAGAGCAGTTTAGGGAGGGAATTCCAGAGCTTATGGCCTCGGCAGCTGAAGGCACGGCCGCCAATGGTGTAGCGAAGGAAATCAGGGATGAGCAAGAGGCCAGAATTGGAGGAGCGCAGAGATCTCGGGGGGTTGTGGGGCTGGAGGAGGTTACAGAGATAGGGAGGGGGGGATGAGGGCCATGGAGGGATTTGAACATGAGGATGAGAACATTAAAATCGAGGTGTTGTCGGACTGGGAGCCAATGCAGGTCAGCGAGCACAGCGGGTGATGGGTGAACGGGACTTGGTGCGAGTCAGGACACGGGGCAGCAGAGTTTTGGATGCGCTTTAGTTTTCGGAGGGTGCAAGGTGGGAGGCCGGGCAGGAGAGCGTTGGATTAGTCGAGTCTGGAGATAACAAAGGCATGGATGAGGGTTTCAGCAGCAGATGAGCTAATTCCATAGCGTCCCATTGGTATCTGAGGGCCAATTGTACAAATAGCGCTTCCAGAGAAGAGATTCGCCCATGGGCCTTACATACCAGAGAGACTCGCAGGCACTGCCCACAGCATGTAGGCCATTAAACCTGATGGACAGAAAATGAAGGGTAGAGTGCCTGTGATTTAATGGGCAGTGCATTAGAATCAGCCCCTTAAACTCTTTGCCACAATGAACAATTTGTTTGGATTGACCCCTTCATCATCTTGAAAATGCCTCGGTCTCCAAAGGGAACAGGCTCAACTTCCTTCACTTTTCTGCGTGACCTATATTCTGCATGCCTGGTATCATCTTTGTGGCTCTCCTCTTTCCTTCTCTTTAAGGTGAGGAGACAGAAAACACAGGGGTGCGGGGCGGGGGGTGGGGGGTGGAAGTAAGGCTACAGTTCCACGGCCATTGACAGTCCTGTGATACCTTGCCCCAAGTGACCTTTCTTCACGTGCAAGCCTAGAGAGTGATGTTCAAGAGAGGAGTCCCGACTAAACCCACTGTCCATGCACATGTAGATCCCACTGGGAGTCATTGGACAGTGGTCAGAAGCAAGGACCCTGGCTGATTTCCTCTTCCATCCTCAGTCCAATGCTCTAGGCCGAATGTTACACCATAACCTGGGTGAGATCATCTTGCGAGTCACGGACTGAATCTAGAACCTCCGTGGTCTCTATAACTCAATCATAATCTTGGGCAGTCCATGTACCTATCAACCCATCAGGAGGTGAAGATTTTTTTCTGTTATTCATTCTCAAGGATGTGGGTGTCGCTGGCAAGGCCAACATTTATTGCCCAGCCCTAATTGCTCTTGAGGAGGTGGCGGTGAGCCATCTTCTTGAACCGCCGCAGTCCGTGTGGTGAAGGTGCTCCCACAGTGCTGTTAGGGAGGGAGTTCCAGGATTTTGACCCAGTGACAATGAAGGAACGGCGATATATTTCCAAGTCAAGATGGTGTGTGACTTGGAGGGGAACTTGGAGGTGGTGGTGTTCCCATGCGCCTGCTGCCCTTGTCCTTCTAGGTGGTAGAGGTCCCGGGTTTGGGAAGTGCTGCCAAAGGAGCCTTGGCGAGTTGCTGCAGTGCATCTTGTAGATGGTACACACTGCAGCCACGGTGCGCCAGTGGTGGAGGGAGTCAATGTTTAAGGTGGTGGTGAAGGGATAATTACAAGTCCTAGCCCTTTCGGACTACCCCAGATCAGGCATATTCCCCAGACCTTCACCTTCAACTAAAGTTAGAGATAGCCAGATCCCATAAGATGCTTAATTGGGTTTAAAGGTCAGACTATCTCTCCCTAAAGGAAAGAAACGGTCTGAGAATGTTACCGTCCTCCGGATAGTACTTTTAATAAGTTTAACTAGACTGTAACCTTCCGGATATTATGAGGGTCCGGAATGCCCCCCAGAATTCTGCAACTCCTCTCTGAAGAGTATACAGGAATTGAGTTCACGAGATGATACAGAAATACTCTGTGAGATAATTTTAAAAATATATAGATTTATTAAAGAACCGACATTTAGTTAACATTTAGTTATGGCAATCGCAACTTTAACCGTTCAAAATACAAATAGCTTACATTTCTTATCAGAGATTCTTATTCTCAAATCTTAACTTCGTTACATTTCCACACTTCTACTTATTTCTTAATCCAGAATATCCACCAAAATCAAATACCTTGATTTTCCGAGACTCTTACAGAGCGTGCCTGTGAAGTTGAGAAACGCTTGCCTTCCCAGCGACTTCTGACTTTCCATCTGAAAAGCTCTTATTTTGTTTGGTGGTTTATCCTTTGAAGTTTTCCTGCTGTAAGCTAATTGTTTTAAGTCATTCTTTGCTGACTTTGTTCTATTCTTTATTGTCATATCAGCTGTTAGCTTTTAGACTTGTCTCCTGTTTAGGTGTTTCAAAAACCATCATAAAAAACAATATGACAGAAGTATTTATTTGATGTGATTCTTAGGAAGTCTTTCTATTGAATTTCTAATATCACTTAATTACTTGTAAGCCAGACGTTGTGTCTCCTAACTATTCCATTTTCAAGACAAGAACAATATAATTGCTTGATGTCATCTATTGATGTTATATTTTCAAAGCCTTTCTGTAGGTATATTTTACAACTTGTAAATTGAAAACACTTCTCTTAGGGTGTTTACTTGTTTTCTTGCTATCTCAATTGGTTGCATATTTAATCATGTTTCCTGTTTCTAAGTTTACCATAAAACTATGTTACGGCAGGTATTTCTTTTACTTGATGTCATTTTTTCAAAGGCACTTGGTTTTTTTAATGCTCTGTGCACCTGTTCGACGTGTTAGCTTATAACACTTTACTTGGGTCACTCCCATTGTCTTGTTCCAAACTCTAGACATTCTGGAAGCACCAATGGTTTGCTTCAATAGGGGCTTTGTCTCTGTGTTTACAAACCAATTCCCATTTCAAAGCTTGTTTTCACAGCTTTGTGTTAACAAACCATCTTATCTCATAAGCCTGTATTTCTGTTTTACGGCCTGTGTCACCGAGGCTTTCAGATTTTTAACCCCAGTTTGTCATGTTTTAATATTATCAAAAATCTGTTTATAGGATGGTGTATTTTTCTGAAATATGGCTATTCCTTCACAGTGGACGGGGTGCTGATCAAGTGGACTGGATGGTGCTGAGCTTCTCGAGTCTTGTTGCAGCTGCACCTATCTGGGCTTGTGGATGGGCTGCAGCTGATTCAGAAACAGAGAAAATGCAAAAAACATAAGACCGTCACTGCTCCCACCATTGGGTTGGTCTGAAGCTCAGTGACAGAGCAACAGAGCTCCGTTATTCAAAGGCCTGGTGAAGTGTGACTGAGTACCAATCAAGGAGGTGCGAGTGTCAGCAGCTCATCTCTCACCAGCCTTCTTGTGGAGGGGGTGGGGGAACAAAAGACGAAAATGTAATTAGGTTTGTGTCAGGCACTGGGGCGAGTGATCGCTTAATAAATAAAAGCGCATGGAGCAGAATCCATTCGAAGGCAAAAGGAAAACCCACAACCTGTTTTGACGGGGCTACGCAACTAACTGACATGCGGCTAAATAAACAGTCTTTGAGATGGTCGGTGCAAACATTGCGTCTCATTGCTGTCACGAACCAAGTCCATCCAGATCAAATTATTTATCATACGCTTACATTCTGGTCTCCATATTCTAAAAAGGATAGAGAGGCACTGGAGAAGGTGCACAATAGATTTACAAGAAGGTACCAGAACTGAGAAGTTATAACTATCAGGAAAGACTGAACAGGCTGGGCCACTTTTCTCTAGAAAAGAGAAGGCTGAGGGGCGACCTGATAGAAGTCTTTAAAATTATGAAAGGGTTTGATACGGTAGACGTAGAGAAGATGGTCTTGTGGGGGGAGACCAGAACTAGAGGTCATCAATATAAGATAGTCACTAATAAATCCAATCGGGAATTGAGAAGAAATTTCTTTACCCAGAGAGTGGTGAGAATGTGGAACTCGCTACCACAGGGAGTGGTTGAGGTGAATAGTGTAGATGCATTTAAGGGGAAGCTGGATAAACACATGAGGGAGAAAGGAATAGAAGGATATGCTGATGGAGTGAGATGATGAGGGGTGGGAGGAGGCTCGTGTGGAGCATAAACACCGGCACAGACCAGTTGGGCAGAATGGCCTGTTTCTGTGCTGCAGACTTGATGTAATATTATGTAACTATGTTGAAATCCTGGTATACTTGCTTAAAATTCACCAATGATTGAAGTTTGGCAAGTGAGCGTGGAGTTTTCTTTGTTGTGAAAATGTATTTACTATTTCCAAATTGTGCCCAAGTCTATTTGTTCCTTTAAGAATGTAACAAGCTCATGTTTCAGTCTATATTAGAGGACTTAACCAGCCTCCAAAGTGATTTATATTCGTAAATTAAATGTCAAGATTGAGAAGTTACAAGCACTGGAGCGACACTAAAGGAGTTCGTGTCTTGCATTGTAAAGTGACTTTCCACCCCTCGCTTTGAACAAGTGGGATCCGGCTCACTGACTGTACTTTGCTCATAACCTGCATGGGCTGGTTCTCTCTAGGAACAGGAGGAGGCCATTCAGCCCCTCACGCCTGCTATGCTGTTCAGTTAGATCATAGCTGATCTTTACCTCAACTCCATTTACCTGCCTTAGCTCCAGATCCCTTGAGCTATCCTTACCCAACAAAAATCTGCTGATACAAAAAGAAAATACTGCAGATGCTGGAAATCTGAAATAAAAGGAGAAAATGCTGGAGATACTCAGCAGGTCAGGCAGCATCTGTGGAGAGAGAGAAACAAAGTTAACGTTTCAGGTCGATGACTCTTCGTCAGGACTGGAAAAAAGCAGGAAATGGAACAGATTTTTAAGCAAGTGCAGGGGCTGGGAAAGGGGGGAGGAGATGAAAAAACAAGACCTTCCCTTTTGTTCTTTCATCCCCTCCCCTCTTTCCCAGCCCCTGCACTTGCTTAAAAATCTGTTCCATTTCCTGCCTTTTTCCAGTTCTGACGAAGGGTCATCGACCTGAAACGTTAACTCTGTTTCTCTCTCCACAGATGCTGCCTGGCCTGCTGAGTATCTCCAGCATTTTCTGTTTTTATTTCAAAAATCTGCTGATCTCTGTCTTGAAAATTAACCCCCCCCCTCCCCCCCCAACACCCCAAGGTCCATTTGGGTAGCTATGTGAAATCTGAGGATGGAGGAAGAAATCAGCCAGGGTCCTTGCTTCTGGCCACTGACTCCCATTGTGATTTACACGTGCATGGACAGTGGGTTCAGTCGGGGCTCCCACTTTGACTAAATAGCCGACTGACCATCCCTGTCTAGGCTCGCACATGAAGACTGAATCCCCCAGCAAGCACAACCGAAACCTGAAACAGATTTATCTGGTCATTTATCTCATTGCTGTTTGTGGGATCTTGCTGTGCGTAAAATGGCTGCCACGTTTCCTGCATTGCAACAGTGACGGCAATTCAAAAAAGTACTCACGTTGGTTGTAAAGCGCTTTGGGATGTCCTGAGGTCGTGAAAGGCGCGATGGAAATGCAAGTTCTTTCTTTCTTTTCGCTGCTTTTACTACCCCAATTACGTTGCATTTGACGGTTTACCTCTCTTGCTGGAATCTTTGCCAATGTTAGAGGTAGGTCCATGCGGGCTAGCCATGTGAGATCTGCATTGACGGTCCGCACAGGTGGGCTGACCTCTCAGACTGAATGGAGAGGCTGAGCTTTCAGCCCACATAGAGAGCCGGAGCAAAGATGGCAGAGCCAACGTCCCTTTACCGTTACTGCCATTGACAGACTCGGCAAAAGAACACGGGAACAGGAGGAGGCCATTCAGCCCCTCAAGCCTATTCCGCCATTCAATGAGGTCATGGCTGATCTGTATCTTAACCCCATCTACCCGCTTTGGTTCCGTAACCCTTGCCTAACAAAACTTTTATCAATCTCAGTTCTGAAATTTTCAATTGACCCCCCAGCCTCAACAGCTCTTTGGGGGAGAAAGTTCATGATTTCCACTACCCTTTGTGTGAGGAAGTGATTCCTGACATCACCCCTGAATGGCCTGGCTCTAATTTTAAGGTTACGCCCCCTTGTTCTGGACTCCCTCACCAGAGGAAATAGTTTCTCTCTATCTACCCTAATAACTTAAATACCCCAATTAGTACAACACTTAGGGGGAAAAATTCAGTTGGTTGCGCCTCCCGTTAGCGCCTTAAGAGGGCGCTAATGGGGCGCAAAGCAGCTAGCGCCCGGGCGCAGCGATGTTTGCGCCGCTCGGGAACTTAACTAGACATTTAGCGGCGGCGCTAAACTTTATCGCCGCGATCTCTTGCGCGCGCAGATTGTGACGTCATACGAGAGTGCAACGCCCTTGTGGCGCCCCGGAGCAGAATTTCAGTGGCGCCCCCATCCTTACCGCCTGGCGCATCCAACGACCGGTAGAGTGGAACGCTATCATTCGCTGTGGGGCTGGGGGGGGGCGCTATTTAAAGGGGGCCTCTTCCTGTCTTTCTCTGTGGTGGACATTTTTGCACCACTCGTTCTGAGAGAGAGAGAGAGATTCGGAGAGAGAGAAAGAGAGACTTCTGCATTGAGTCAACGCTGTGTCAGGTAGTTTTGGCTACTCATCCTAACTTCGCTGGTACTTTGGTTTCTGGCCTTCATAACTTTGCTTGCTTAGAGATATGGGGGCTGCACTGATGGGGGGCGTCGTCCTGCGCCAGCTGAATCGGAGGACACAGAGACGCAGAGAGAGAGTGGCAATGATGGCCAGACGGAGGAGGGCCAACAGGCGTCTGTACAGGAGAGCTTACCCTCCCAGGGTATATCGTGAACAGCTCTCCTACATTCATATGTCTGAGGAGCAGTGTCTGCGAAGGCTGCACTTCAGCAAGGAGGTGGTCACTGAGCTCTGCCACCTGCTGCAGCCAGATCTGCAGCCTCAGCTGAGGTCCAGGACGTCTCTGTCGGTGGCAGTGAAGGTCACAGTGGCTCTGAACTTTTATGCAACTGGCTCATTTCAATCTGCTGTTGGGGACATCGCCAATATCTCCCAGTTCGCGGTGCACTGCTGCATCAGGAAGGTCACAAATGCCCTCTTTAAAAGGAGATGAGAGTTCATCTCTTTCCCCATGACCCCAGACAAGCAGCAAGAACACGCTCTGGGCTTTGCGAGGATAGCAGGCTTCCCCATGGTGCAGGGCGCCATTGACTGCACGCATGTGGCTTTGCGTGCTCCGCATGAGAATGCCGAGGATTTCCGGAACAGAAAGGGGTTCCATTCCTTGAATGTTCAGTTGGTCTGTGACCACAGACAGCTGATACTCGCTGTCAATGCCCACTATCCTGGCAGCTGCCACGATGCTTTCATCCTGCGCCAGACTACTGTGGCAGAACTTTTCGAGGCACCGCATCAGCCAGTTGGTTGGCTTCTCGGGGACAAGGGGTATCCACTGTGCACCTGGCTGATGACACCGCTCCGTACGCCCAACACCCCTGCTGAGCTGCGGTACAACGAGAGCCATCAAGCTACCAGGAACATCGTGGAGCACACAATCGGCGTGCTGAAGCAACGGTTCCGCTGTCTCGACCATTCTGGAGGAGCCCTGCAGTACTCGCCTGAGCGAGTTTCCAGCATCGTAGTTGTGTGCTGCATGCTGCATAACATGGCAATCCTCAGGACCCAGCCAATGCCACCAGGCCTTGGAGCACCACCAGAGGAGGAGGAGGAAGAGGAGGAAGAGGAGGAGGAGGATGATCAGCAGCAGCACCAAGGCGTGAGGGCGGCCCACAATGGTGAAACTGCAAGGGCCGTCCGTCAGCGGCTGATAGCAAGCCGCTTCTAGGCCCCTGCTGTGGAAATGGCTTCTGCCATTGAGAACAGCATGAATGAACCCAACACGCAACCCCTAAGCCGGCCAAGGCACCACTGATTCCAAACACCAAACATGTATATTTTGAGTACCAAAACTTATTTATTTTACAAACTCTGTGTGTGTCATTTCTTCATGACAAACTCATACAAATAAACACAAAAAAACAGTCATTACCATAACTGGTTCTCACAACCTGGAGATCATGTGCAAAACACTCAACAAAAGTTTGACCACGAACCTCGGCCTTCAATAAAAAAATGACCAGCATTTTGTCACACCTCCTACATCAAGGGTGAACTCCTTCCCGTGCGCCCTTCCCCCCTTCTTACCCTACTGCTCCTCCGCAATGGGACCTCAGTGGCTGCAGCAAGGCTGGTGGAAGGCTGCTGACTGACAGGCCCTGACAATGCAGATGCCCTTGAGGGACGGCCTCGACCAGCTCTGGGCCTGGAGGGCCCGGCTGCAGACAGCACCAACTCTGCATGGGCGGCAGCAGTCTGTCCTACAGGCGGTGGCAACTGCAGTGGAGAAGTGACAGTGGTGGCAGCAGGAATGCTGTCATCTTGAGCGAGGACAGCAACTCCCTGCTCGACCGGCACACTGGCACTCCCACGGGGCAGCACCTCAGCATCCGGAGCAATCTGCTGGAGCACAGATTGCTGGCCTGCTGCGGCGCGGTGAGAGCCCCGGGGAAATGTGAATGAACCAGCGAGGATGGCAGCAGACAGTACTCGCGTGGCCTCAATCTGAGTCTGCATGAGAGCAGTCTGAGATTGAATTGCAGCACTGAGCTTCAGTGTCGCATCCGCCTGCGCTGCAGCGAAGTGCTCCACACTCCTTGCCAGTGCTTCAATGCATTCGGGCACCCTACCCACTGCAGCCATAAGCTCAGTGTGCATGCCCACCGCCTGGGTGTTCATTTCCGCGATCAGCCGCTCCTCCTCTGCGTCCAGTGCAGCAGGACTCGCTGGCATACTCTCCCTCCAGGGAGAAGGCCCCCGAGCTTCCCTACCCCCATCGCGTTGCTGCAGCCCGCTGGGTCCTGGAGCTTCACCCTCATCAGACCCTTCCCCCCTGCTCCCCTCCAGGGAAGGCGTGTTCCCAGTGTCGGCATGGGCTTCCTCGGGAGAGGGTGGCACTGATGCTCCGGCTTCCTCTTCCTCCTCGGCTGCAGCTTCACTCCCACTGGCAGCTTCAGGGCCCGTCTCCTCAGCTGGTGAATCACCATCTGAAAGCAGGGAGGTACAAGAGTGACTTTAGCGTGAGGACAGGGTGGCAGTAAGGGAGGAATAAGTGCAGCGAGTTAGTAAGTTGGATTGAAAGTGTCAAAGGCTGGTGTTGTGAGGGACAAGTGGAAGGACAGAGGACAAAAAGGTGATGACCTTACCATTGCTGTCCAGAACGGGGTCGGCGTCTCCAGTGGACCGATCACCCGGCTTGCCACAATCCTGTGGACGCGCTCCTCCAGATCGCTGAGGGGTTGCAGCTGAGGCCGCCCTCCACCCGTCCGTTGCTGCTGTCTCCTATTATGCGCCAGCTTGGCCTGCAAGAAAAAGGACGGCGTCTGAGTAAATATACAGCCATGGTCTTGCCTGATGTGCCTCCCATAGGTGAATAGCCCTTACTGTATACAGCCATGGTCTTGCCTGATGTGCTTCCCATAGGTGAATAGCCCTTACTGTATACAGCCATGGTCTTGCCTGATGTGCCTCCCATAGGTGAATAGCCCTTACTGTATACAGCCATGGTCTTGCCTGATGTGCCTCCCATAGGTGAATAGCCCTTACTGTATACAGCCATGGTCTTGCCTGATGTGCCTCCCATAGGTGAATAGCCCTTACTGTATGCAAAGTATGGAATGTGTGCGTGTGCTTCATGAAAGGGCCATAGGTGTTGGATGAGTGTTGTTAATTGTGGTTTTAAGACCCTCTGGCCATAGAGTGAGGTTGAGATGGAGGGATGGAGAGGTATTGCAAAAAAGCCACTCACCCTGACGACCCGAGTGAGGTCGTTGAACTTTTTCCGGCATTGGACATGGGTCCTGGGCACCATGCTCCTGGAGGAGACGCACTGAGCCACCTCCCTCCACACTCTTCTGTAGTCTCGCGGCAAAGGCCTCCTGCCACTCTCTGGGTACAGTATTGCTCTTCGGCGCTCCACCGCGCCAACCAGAGCATCCAAGGCCCGCTCGGTGAAGCGTTGAGCTCGTTCTCTCACCCTCTCCATCCTTGGCTGGAAAATGGATTCACAGGTCTCTCCAGGCCGAGATTCAAGGCTGCAATGAGCAGGGTGTGGCTGGGGAGCAAGATCGCCCCCCCCCTTTAAGAACTGGCCGGCGCCAGTGTGTCTGTGTTCCCTCGCTAACTGGCAGCACCTGCGCTGCGCTCGCGCTCTGAGTTAGCGCCTCACTCCTCGGCCTTTGCGCCTTAAGACAGGTGTGCAGCGCCTGATTTAGCGCTCCAATCACCTCCAGGGGCGTTAAAAGTGAAGTTTCCAGTCAGTGGCGATAATTAGCGCCAGGCGCTAATTTCTGCGCCCGGATGATATGTGCGCCCCGAACGGGGCGCGACTGAATTTTTAGCCCTTAATCTTCTAAACTCAAGGGAATACAAGCCTAATCTGTGCAACCTGTCCTCATAATTTAATCCTTTTAGCCCCAGTATCATTCTGGTGAATTTGTGCTGCACCCTCTCCAAGGACAATCTATCCGTCCTGAGGGGCGGGGCCCAGAACGGAACACCGTACAACAACAACAACAACTTGCATTCATATAGCACCTTTAACTGAGTAAAACATCCCAAAGTGCTTTACAGGAGCAATTATCAAACAAAATTTGACACCGAGCCACAAAAGGAGCTATTAGGACAGGTGGCCAAAGACTTGGTCAAAGAGGTAGGTTTTAAGGTAATAAAAACAGAAAATGCTGGAAATACTCAGCGGGTCAGGCAGCATCCGTGGAGAGAGAAACAGAGTTAACGGCCGCGATTTTGCCAGCGCTCAGAGGGCGGGTTTGGAGGCGGGTCAGAGGTTAAAGTCATTTTGATTGATCCACCGTCAACCCGCCTCCACACAACCTTCCCAAGTGTCGGGTCCCCGATTTACGAATGGACCCGACACCTAGCGGCGGGAAACAGATTAAAGGCAATTACCTGCCTATTAACAGGAACTTGTTAGCAGTTTTCAGGCTGTTTTTCAATTTTCCAGCTTCTGGGTCGGGTTTCACGCTGTCCGGACAACACGCCAGGGAAGTGTGGCATGTTGTGAGTCTGGTCTGATGTTTGTGAAAAGATGACAGCTGCAGAAGTGGTGTCAAGGATGCAATGTTGCACATGGTGAGTTTCAGAGCACAGAAAATGTTGGTTACTGCATTTTTAAAACATATACAGATTTATTTGGCTTACAAGTTTTTAAATCCAACTGTATGTCCAGTGCCACCTCATTGGGAGAACCTCTCTCACCTGCAGCTGCCATCTATTCCTGCATATGGAGGGAGTCATTAGAGAGCCTGGGTGCAAGACTTCACCTTTGTGCAGTGATTGTCAGTGTTTTCAGCACCTCAATGCTGTCAAACACTGAAAAATCAACTGTCAAAATAAAATTGTTCATGGTCCCTTTAAGGAAATCGGCAGATGACACGTCATCAAATGATGTCATCAGACCCGCTTCCTGTTAATTGGCCGGGCGGGCTTAACAAGGTCAATCAAGGGAAAATCACGTCTGTGGAGCCAAGGCAGCTGGGGGCGGGACCGGAACTCGGAAACCAGCTGACCCACACCCCTCCTGACACCAAGGGTAAAATCGCGGCCAACGTTTCAGGTCGATGACATTTCATCAGAACTGGAAGAAGTTAGAGATGTAACAGGTTTTAAGCAAGTGCAGGGGCAGGGAAAGAGGGGGAGGGGAGGAAAGAACAAAGGGGAACTTCTGTTACAGGGTGGAAGGCAGGAGAGATTGAATGATAAAAGGGATGATGGTGCGAGGCGATAGGTAGGTTTTAAAGAGCGTCTTAAAGGAGGAGAGAGAGGCGGAGAGGTTTAGGGAGGGAATTCCCGAGCGTAGGGCCCAGGCAGCTGAAGGCTCGGCCGCCAATGGTGGAGCGATTGAAATCCGGGATGGGCCTACGTACTCCAGATGGGGTCTAACCAGCACTCGGTACAGCTGTAACATAACTTACACCCCTTGGTATTCCAGCCCCCTTGCGATATAGGCCAACATTCCTTTAGCCTTTGTAATTCTTTTGTGTACCTGTCATTGGAGATGCCCAGTGAAACTCCCTTGCTGAAAAGGTTTGCAGTGTCTCTGATGGCACTGGTGCCTGGTTTAACCCCAAGGGCGCACTTGGGTCCAACAAGTTGGTTGAGGTACAATTTGATTTGTTGTAGACATATAAGGGCGATTTTCCCAGCCCTGGGGAGGCGGGTATGGAGGCGGGACTGCCGGGATAATGGCAGAATCTGGGAGCGGGTACCAATCCCGCCCCCAACCCGCCTCCGTGCCATCTTCCCAGGAGACGAGTACCCGACCCGCACCAGGTCCCATCTCCTCGAGGCGGGAAGGGGATTAGTGCCAATTTTTGGCTAATCCCTATTTTGAGCCCTAAAGTGCGGGCTTCCCGACTGCTCTGAACCTCGCCAGGGTCAGCGAGGCGAGCCGTGGGTCTGCGGGGGTCGGAGGGGCCGAAAGGTCCGGTGTGCAGGTGAGTGATGGGTGCATGTGTGGAGAGGTAAGTGTGTGGGGTGAGTCTAAAGTGTTTTAATAAGATTACTTACCTTTGCTTCTTCCTCCAGGCTTCATCCCTTTAGGCTGCGGAGCTGCCTCATCTCACCGGCAGAGAAAGCAGAATGGCCGCTGCATTCTTAAATGCAGCAGCCTTCTGCTTTCTGCTCAGGAAAGCTTTCTAAGTGAGTCTTGAGTACAAGGACTCACCAAAGAACAGAGATTGTCAGTGTTTGACAGCTTCTCAAAGCTGTCAAGCGATGACCATTCATCTGTCAATTTTCGACAGATGAAACATCATACGCTGACATTCTCTGCCACCAGCTTTCCCTTAATTGGCCTGCTAAGCCCGCTGGGTGGGCTTAATAAGGTCAATCAAGGGAAAATAGTGTGGGTTGGCCAGACATCGATGGAGGCGGGACTAAAACCCGACAAGCTAGTCCCGCCTCCATCACGTCCCCATTGACAAAATCACCCCCATGGGTACACTGTAGTGCTGAGTCATTTTGAGCATTCTATGCAGATTATAAGGAGAAAGGAACATTTTATGCTTGGCTCGGTTGGTAGCCCGAGACAGAGTATTGTGGGTTCAATCCCCACTCCAGGAGTTGAGTTTTATTATGAGGACAGGTTACATAAACCTGGATTATATTCCCTTGAGTTTAGAAGGTTGAGGGGTGATCTGATCAAGGTGTTTAAAATGTTAAAAGGATTTGTTGTGGTAACATAAGAACATAAGAATTAGGAGCAGGAGTCGGCCATACGGTCCCTCGAGCCAGTCCTGCCATTCAATAAGATCATGGCTGATCTTCAACCTCAACTCCACTTTCCCGCCCGATCCCCATATCCCTTGATTCCCTTAGAGGGAAAAATTTGGTTGATTAGCGCCTCCTGTTAGCGCCCTAAAAGGGCACGGGGCGCAAAGCAACTAGTGCCCGACCACGGTGATGTTTGCGCCGCTCGCGAAATTTACCAGACATTTTGCGGCGGCGCTAAACACTACTGCCACAATCTCCTGTGCCCGCAGATCATGACGTCAGTCAAGCGTGCAACGCCCCGGTAGCACCCCGGACCGGATATTGAGTGGCGACCCCTGCCTTACCGCCTGCCGCTAGCAACGACAGGTAGAGGGGAGCGTTTTGCAGTCGGGAAGGGACTGGGGGAGTGCTATTTAAAGGCAACCGCTTCATGCCTTTTTTTGTCGGCGACATTTTTGCACCACGCATTCTGAGAGAGAGAGAGAGAGACTTCTGGAGAGATTCAATGCTGTGTGAAGGAGTTTTGGGTACTGAGCAGCACTTTGCAGGTTCATAAAGTCATAGAGTCATAGGGGTAGAAATTAGGTCGCGCCCCATTTGGGGCGCAAATATCGTCCGCGCGCAAATATTAGCGCCTGGCGCTAATTATCGGCACTGACAGGAAACTTCACTTTTACCGCCCCGGGAGGTGAGTGGAGCGCTAAATTAGGCGCTGCACACCTCTCTTAAGGCGCAAAGGCCTAGGAGTGAGGCGCTAACTCAGCGCACGAGCGCAGCGCAGCTGCTGCCAGTTAGCGAGGGAACACAGACACACTGGCGCCGGACACTTCTTAAAGCGGGGGGGGCCACTTGCTCCCCAGCCACACCCTGCTCATTGCAGCCTTGAATCTCAGCCTGGAGAGACCTGTAATCCATTTTGCTGCCAAGCATGGAGAGGGTGAGAGAACGCGCTCATCGCTTCACCGAGCGGGCCTTGGATGCTCTGGTTGACGCAGTGGAGCGCAGACGATGCATGCTGTTCCCAGAGAGTGGCAGGAGGCCTTTGCCACGCGAGTTCAGAAGAGTGTGGAGGGAGGTGGCTCAGAGCGTCTCCTCCAGGAGCATGGTGCCCAGGACCCATGTCCAGTGCCGCAAAAAGTTCAACGACCTCACTCGGGTCGTCAGGGTGAGTGGCTTTTTCTCAATACCTCTCCATCCCTCCATCTCAACCTCACTCTATGGCCAGAGGGTCTTAAAACCCCAATGCACAACACTCATCCAACACCGATGGCCCTTTCATCAAACACACACACACATTCCACACTTTGCATACAGTAAGGGCTATTCACCTATGGGAGGCACATCAGGCAAGACCATGGCTGCATACAGTAAGGGCTATTCACCTATGGGAGGCACATCAGGCAAGACCATGGCTGCATATTGTAAGGGCTATTCACCTATGGGAGGCACATCAGGCAAGACCATGGCTGCATATTGTAAGGGCTATTCACCTATGGGAGGCACATCAGGCAAGACCATGGCTGTATATTGTAAGGGCTATTCACCTATGGGAGGCACATCAGGCAAGACCATGGCTGTATATTGACTCAGATGCTGTCCTTTTTCTTGCAGGCTAAGCTGGCTCATAATCGGAGACAGCAGCAACGGACGGGTGGAGGGCGGCTTCAGCTGCAACCCCTCAGCGATCTGGAGGAGCGCGTCCACAGGATTGTGGCAAGCCGGGTGATCGGTCCCGTCGCCACTGGAGACGCCGACCCCGTTGTGGACAGCAATGGTAAGGTCATCACCTTTTTGTCCTCTGTCCTTCCACTTGTCCCTCACAATACCAGCCTTTGACACTTTCAATCCAACTTGCTAACTCGCTGCACTTATTCCTCCCTTACTGCCACCCTGTCCTCACGCTAAAGCCACTCTTGTACCTCCCTGCTTTCAGATGGTGATTCACCAGCTGAGGAGATGGTCCCTGAAGCTGCCACTGGGAGTGATGCTGCAGCTGAGGAGGAAGAGGAAGCCGGAGCATCAGTGCCACCCTCTCCCGAGGAAGCCCATGGCCACACTGGGAACACGCCTTCCCCGGAGGGGAGCAGGGGGGAAGGGGCTGATGATGGTGAAGTTCCAGGACCCAGCGGGCTGCAGCAACGCCATGGGGGGGGGAGGGAAGAACGGGAGTCTTCTCCCCCAGAGGGAGAGTATGCCAGACACTCCTAATGCAATGGACGCAGAGGAGGAGCGGCTGATTGCAGAAATGAACAGCCAGGCGGTGGTCATGCACACTGAGCTCATGGGTGCAGTGGGAAGGGTGCCCGAATGCATTGAGGCACTGGCAAGGAGTGTGGAGCACTTCGCTGTAGCACAGGCGGATGCCACACTAAAGCTTACTGCTGCAATTCAGTCACTGGCTGCCAGGAACCCATCTGAGCCTGCTCTCATGCAGACTCAGATTGAGGCCACGCGAGCACTGACTGCTGCCATCCTCGATGGTTCGTGCACATGTCCCCGGGGCTGTCACCGCGCCGCAGCAGGCCAGCAATCTGTTCTCAGGCAAATTGCTCCGGATGCTGAAGTGCTGCCCCGTGGGAGTGCCAGTGTGTCGGGCGAGCAGGGAGTTGCTGTCCTCTCTCACGATGACAGCATTCCTGCTGCCAACACTGTCACTTCTCCACTGCACTTGCCACCGCCTGTAGGACAGACTGCTGCCGCCCATGCAGAGTTGGTGCAGTCTGCAGCCGGGCCCTCCAGGCCCAGAAGTGGTCGAGGCCGTCCTTCAGGGGCATCTGCAGTGTCAGGGTCTGACAAGCAGCAGCCTTCCACCAGCCTTGCTGCAGCCACTGAGGTCCCATTACGGAGGAGCAGTAGGGTTAGAAGGGGGGAAGTGCGCAAGGGAAGGAGATCACCCTCGAAGGGCAAAAAGTAGGAGGTGTGCCAAAATGCTGGTCATTTTTTTATTAAAGGCCGAGGTTCATGGCCCAACTTTTGTTTAGTGTTTTGGACATTATCTCCAGGTTGTGAGAACCAGTTATGTTATTGACTGTTTTTTTGTGTTTATTTCTATGAGTTTGTCATGAGGAATTGACACACACAGAGTTTGTACAATAAATAAGTTTCTGTATTCAAAATATACATGGCTGGTGGTTGGAATTATTGGTGCCTTGGCCGGCTTAGGGGTTGCGTGCTGGGTTGATTCGTGTTTGTAGCACTGGCAGGGGCCCTAGAAGCGGCTTGCTATTAGTCGTTGACGGACGGCCCTTGCAGTTTGACCATTGTGGGCCGCCCTCCTGCCTTGGTGCTGCTGCTGATCATCGTCCTCGGCCAGTTCCTCCTCTTCCTCCTCCTCCTCTTGTGGTGCTGCAAGGCCTGGTGGCATTGGCTGCGTCCTGAGGATTGCCATGTTGTGCAACATGCAGCACACCACTACGAATTTGGAAACTTGCTCAGGCGAGTACTGCAGGGCTCCTCCGGAATGGTCCAGACAGCGGAATCGTTGTTTGAGCACGCCGATTGTGCGCTCAATAATGTTCCTCGTTGCTTGTTGGCTTTCCTGGTACCGCAGCTCAGCAGGGGTGTTTGGCGCACGGAGCGGTGTCATCAGCCAGGTGCTCAATGCGTACCCCTTGTCCCCCAGAAGCCAACCGACTGGCTGATGCGGTGCCTCGAAAATTTCTGCCACAGTACTCTGGCGCAGGATGAAAGCATCGTGGCAGCTGCCCGGATAGTGGGCATTGACAGCGAGAATCACCTGTCTGTGGTCACAGACCAACTGCACATTCAAGGAATGGAACCCTTTTCTGTTCCGGAACTCCTCTGCATTCTCTCGCGGAGCACGCAAAGCCACATGCGTGCAGTCAATGGCGCCCTGCACCATGGGGAAGCCCGCTACCCTCGCAAAGCCCATAGCACGGTCATGCTGCTTGTCTGGGGTCATAGGGAAGGAGATGAAGTCTCGTCTCCTTGTGAAGAGGGCATTGGTGACCTGCCGGATGCAGCGATGCACCGCAAACTGGGAGATATTGGCGAGGTCCCCAACAGCAGCTTGGAATGAGCCAGTGGCGTAGAAGTTCAAGGCCACTGTGACCTTCACTGCCACTGACAGAGACGTCCTGGACCTCAGCTGAGGCTGCAGATCTGGCTGCAGCAGGTGGCAGAGCTCAGTGACCACCTCCTTGCTGAATCGCAGCCTTCGCAAACACAGCTCCTCGGACATGTGGATGTAGGAGAGCTGTTCACGATATACCCTGGGAGGGTAAGCTCTCCTGTACATGCGCCTGATGGGCCTCCTCCGTCTGGCCATCATTGCCACTCTCTGTCTGCGTCTCACTCTGCTCCGATTGAGCTGGAGCAGGACGACGCCCCCAATCATTGCAGCCCCCATCTTCTCTTTGCCAGAAAAGTAATGAGGTACAGCAACGAAAGTAGCAGCAAAGTTAGGATGAACTAGGCAAAACTACCTCACAAAGCGTTGAGTCAATGTAGAAGTCTCTCTCTCTCTCTCTCCGAATCTCTCTCTCTCTCTCAGAACGAGTGGTGCATAAATGTCGACCACAGAAAAAGACAGGAAGAGGCCCCCTTTAAATAGCGCCCCCCCAGCCCCAGACCGATTGATAACGTTCCAGTCTTCCGGTCGTTGGAAGCGCCAGGCGGTAAGGCAGGGGGCGCCACTCAATTTGTTATACAGCACAGAAGGAGGCCATTTGGCCCATCGTGTCCGCGCCGGCCATCAAGTCCTGTCTATTCTAATCCCATTTTCCAGCACTTGGTCCGTAGTCTTGTATGCTATGGCGTTTCCAGTGCTCATCTAAATGCTTCTTGAATGTTGTGAGGGTTCCTGCCTCTACCAACCTTTCAGGCAGTGAGTTCCAGATTCCAACCACCCTCTGGGTGAAAAAGTTTTTCCTCAAATCCCCTCTAAACCTCCTGCCCCTTACCTTGAAACTATGCCCCGTGGTAATTGACCCCTCTACTAAGGGGAAAAGTTCATTTTGATTTGACCTTCCTTGCATCGATTTAGAAGAGACTATGGGGGCTGCACTCTGAGCTCTTTCCCTGGGTCTCTCCATTGTTCTTTCCAGCAGAATTGATGTACAGGTCTCGCCAGGTCGAGATTCAAGGCTGCAATGAGAAGGGTGAGGCTGGAGAGCAAGATCGACCCTCCCCTTTAAGAACTGGCCGGCGCCAGTGTGTCTGTGTTCCATTGCTGACTGACATCACATGAGCTTCGCCAGCGCTCTGAGTTAGCGCCTCACTCCTCGGCGTTAGCGCCTTAAGAGAGGTGTGTAGCGCCTGATTTAGCGCTCCAATCACCTCCAGGGGCGATAGAAGCCAAGTTTGCAGTCGGAGGCGATAATTAGCGCCAGGCGCTAAACTTTGCGCCCGGCCGATAATCGCGCCCCAAATGGGGTGATACCGAATTTCTCCCCCTTAGAGTACAAAAATCTATCGATCTCAGCCTTGAATATACTCAATGTCTGAGCATCCACAGCCATTTGGGGTAGAGAATTCCAAAGATTCACAACCCTCTGAGTGAAGAAATTCCTCTTCATCTCAGTCCTAAATAGCCGACCCCTTATCCTGAGACTGTGCCCCCTAGTTCTAGACTCTCCAGCCAGTGGAAACAGCCTCTCAATATCTACCTTGTCAGTCCCCCCTCAGAATCTAATATGTTTCAATGAGATCATCTCTCATTCTTCTAAACTCCAGAGAGTATAGGCCCAATCTACTCAATCTCTTCTCATAGGACAACCCTCTCATCCCAGGAATCAATCTAGCGAACCTTTGTGGCACCGGTAGACATAGAGAAATTATTTCCTCTGGTGGGGGAATCTAGAACAAGGGGCATGATCTTAAAATTAGAACCAAGCCATTTAGGAGGGAAATCAGGAATCACTTTTTCACACAAAGGGTGGTGGAAATCTGGAACTCTCTCCCCCAAAAGGCTGTGGATACTGGGGGTCAATTGGAGCTTTCAATACTGAGATCGATAGATTTATGTTAGGTTACAGTACCTAGGAATATGGAGCTAATACGGGAAAATGGAGTTGAGGTACAGATCAGCCATGATCTACCAAGTATTACAAAGTACTTACAGCACAGAAACAGGCCATTGGGCCCAACAGGCCCATGGCGGAGTTTATGCTCCACATGAGCCTCCTCCCATCCCTAATTGAATGGCAGGGCAGGCCCAAGGGGCTGAACGGCCTACTCCTGCTCCTATGTTCCCCAAGAAAGGGAAGGGGTGCCACAGTTTTGTACTCCGGGGAAAAAATGGGTTTGAGTCGGAGATGACTACAGTTTCAACAGAGTGCGGATACAAGGAAGAGGAGCAGCATCTAATATTTCACAAAGAAGGAACAAGGGAGATAAGACCAGAGGAGCGCTGACCTTATTAGTATTGAAATAATAGAGAGAGGGTGAGAGAGAGAGAGACACGAAAGGTCACAGAGAGGTCAGAGAGAAATCATCTACTAGACTAGATTGAGAGAGAGAGATTGGGAGAGAAAAAGAGATATTGAAAGAGATTGAGAGATAGAGAGATTGAGCGAGAGAGGGAGAAAAGTAAGGTCACAGAGGTCAGAGGGCAATTAGGGATGGGCAATAAATGCTGGCCTTTCCAGCGACGCCCACATCCCATAAACCGAATAAAAAAAGGTTAGTGTCAGCTGTGGCTCAGTTGGTAGCACTCTCGCCTCTGAGTCAGAAGATTGATGGTTTCAAGTCCCACTCCAGAGACTTCAGCACAAAAATCTAGCCTGACATTCCAGGGGAGTACTGCACTGTCGGAGGTGCCATCTTTCGGATGAGACATTCAAGCGAGGCCTCGTCTGCTCTCTCAGGTGGATGTAAAAGATCCCATGGCACTATATCGAAGAAGAGCAGGGGAGTTATTCCCGGTGTCCTGGCCAATATTTATCCCTCAATCAACATCACTAAAAACAGATTATCTGGTCATTATTACATTGCTGTTTTGTGGGAGCTTGCTGTGCGCAAATTGACAGCCGCATTTCCGACATTATAACAGTGACTACACTTCAAAAAAGTACTTCATTGGCTGTAAAGCGCTTTGGGACATCCTGAGGTCATGAAAGGCACTATAGAAATGCTTTCTTTCTTTCTTTAGAGTCTCCAGGGATTAAAGATTAATCTCTTGGACACTGCAGGGATCAAAAATGCCTGTAATTTGTGGTCAGCGGCAAAGCAAAGGTGCTCGTCACTGGCCTCAAAGAAAGCGGCCCAGGGAGTTCTCACGATCACTGTGGCGAGAAGTTTGCGATTGAGTGTAACGCTCTGTCTTGGGCATTCCCAGCGAAGAGCTGCAGTAACGTCAACACGTTGACTAAGCAGCCAATCACGTTGAAGAATTCTCACAGACAACAAACCAGGAAATAAAAAGCAGCTTTTATACGGACTTTTAAAAAATGTCACAGAGAGAATGAAATATAGATCGGAACTTTCACATGGGGATAAGGTAGAAGCTGAAATATCATGAACAAACTTTTTTTTTAAATTCAGTTTTAAAAAATGTGTAATATTTGTCATAATGGAGAAATTTGACATTCCACAAATATAGAAATTATTTTTTCAGGGCCAGTTCGGTTGTTTAGCAGTTAATACGCTGTTAAAACCCCAGTTACACCTATTCCAACAAGGCGTAAAATTTTATGGGTGGCAAGGAGGCCACAGCGCGGCAAGTGTCGGAGCAGTGAATGACTGACCGCAACTTCAGGATTCCCGCGTTTAACTGCGCATGCGCTAAATCCTGAAGTTGCGGTCGGTGACAGAGGGGCAATGACAGCGAACGCTGACGAGTCGCCGTCATTCCCCAACCGCAAAATTCAAGGCCATTGAATTTGAACACTTTTGTTTGTTAATTATAAAAATATTGGAGATGGGGGAAAAGGCTGCGTGACCGGACGGAGCGGTCGGAGGCGGGCGGTCATGTGACAAAACCTCCAGGAATATAACCCTGTCAGAGGTCAGAGGGGAAGCTGGAATCTATTATAAAGGATTCAATAACTGGGCACTTAGAAACTAATAGTAAGATTGGGCAGAGTCAACATGGATTTATGAAAGGGAAATCCTGTTTAACAAACCTATTGGAGTTCTTTGAGGATGTAACTAGTGGAGTAGACAAAGGGGAACTGGTGGATGTGGTGTATTTGGATTTTCAGAAGGCCTTCGATAAGGTCCCACACAAGAGGTTATTAAACAAAATTAGGTCACATGAAATTGGGGGTAATATACTAACATGGATTGAGAATTGGTTAACAGACAGAAAACAAAGAGTAGGGATAAATGGGTCTTTTTCAGGATGTAAGTATGTGACTAGTGGGGTACCACAAGGATCAGTGCTTGGGCCCCAGCTATTCACAATCTATACTAGTGGGGTACCGCAAGGATCGGTGCTTGGGCCCCAGCTATTCACAATCTATATCAATGATTTGGATGAGGGGACTAAATGTAACAATTTGCTGATGATACAAAGCTAGGTGGCAGGGTCAGTTGTGAAGAGGATGTGAAGAGGCTTCAAGGGGATTTCGACAGGCTCAGTGAGTGGGCGAGAACATGGCAGATGGAATATAATGTGGATAAATGTGAAGTTATCCACTTTGGTAGAAAAACAGAAAGGCAGAGTATTTCCTAAATGGTGAATTTTGGGGATTGCATATGCTCAAAGAGACCTGGGTGCCCTTGTACATGAGTCACTGAAAATGAATGTGCAGGTGCAGCAAGCCATTAGGAAGGCAAATGGTATACAAGGGGATTTGCGTACAGGAGTAAAGAAGTCTTACTCTAATTAAATAGGGCCTTGGTGAGACCACACCTGGAGTACTGTGTACAATTTTGGTCTCCTTATCTAAGGAAGGATATACTTGCCATAGAGGGAGTGCAACGAAGGTTCACGAGATTGATTCCTGAGATGGCGGGACTGTCATATGAGAAGAGATTGCGTAAACTAGGCCTGCATTCTCTTGAATTCAGAAGAATGAGAGGTGATCTCATTGAAGCATACAAAATTATTACAGGGCTTGATAGGGTGGATGCTGGGAGAATGTTTCCCTTGGCTGGGGTGTCTAGAACCAGGGGCCACAGCCTCAGGATAAAGGGTAGGCCATTCAGGACTGAGTTGAGAAGAAATTTCTTCACACAGAGGGTGGTGAATCTTTGGAATTCTCTACCCCAGAGGGCTGTGGAGGTTCAGTCATTGGGTATATTCAAAACAGAAGTCAATAGATTTCTGACTAGTAAAGGCAGCAAGGGATATGGCGAAAGGGCCGGTGAATGGAGTTGAGGCAGAAGATCAGCCATGATCTCATTGAATGGTGGAGCAGGCTCGAAGGGCCGAATGGCCAACTCCTGCTCCTATTTCTTATGTTCTTATGTTCTTATGAATCACCTGCTAGACTACAAGGTTTTTCTTGTGACCATTCTAGGATCATCATAAGTGGTAGAAGAGCCTCTTGAGATAGGGGAGCAGAGCTCAAAAATTGCAGACCTGCATGGGTTTTGTAGACAAGTTCTTGAGGAGAAAATGAGTGTTTGGTATGAAAGAGGAAAATGAGGTTCTGAGAGGCGACTTTAGCGGTGAGGGAGAAGGTGGGAGTCCCATTTGAGATGTGCTAGATTAGTGGGGAGACTGTTTATAAAAACATTTTTTTTATCGAACTATCCTACTACTTTGCCAACCGAGTCAGAAGGTTGCGGGTTCCAAGTCCCGCTCCAGAGACTTGACACAAAAATCTAGGCCGACACTCCCAGTGCAGTGCTGTGGGGGCGCCGCACTGTCGGAGGTGCCGCCTTTTGGACGAGACGTTAAACCGAGGTCCCGTCTGCCCTCTCAGGTGGACGTAAAATATCCCACGGCCACTATTTCGAAGAAGAGCAAGGGAGTTCTCCCCGGTGTCCCGGGGCCAATATTTATCCCTCAACCAACATCACTAAAGAAACAGATGATCTGGTCATTATCACATTGCTGTTTGTGGGAGCTTGCTGTGCGCAAATTGGCTGCCGCGTTTCCCACATTACAACAGTGACTACACTTCAAAAAGTACTTTGTTGGTTGTAAAGCGCTTTGGGACGTCCTGAGGTCGTGAAAGGCGCTGTAGAAATGCGAGTTCTTTCTTTTTAATTAAAATTCCCTTGCTGTGAGAGGCTTCATGATACTCTGCAGATGTTGTCACATTTAAAGAGGGAGTGCATGACATCATACACCGAGCGAGTCTCTTGCAATCCCTACAATTCAAAACTTTCCGGCAAAAGAGAAACTTCATCTGCTCAAAGTCGGGACAACTCCTTCAGTATCAATCCTTCTCAGAAAGTAAAGGATTTTCCTTTATCTTTCTCTCCGCTTCAAGCGCGTCACACACACACACACATATACAGCCAGCCTCGTGAGAGATGGGTTGTGTTCCATGACATTGGGATGTTCGAATCTAAGCTGAGCACTATGCAACCTCATGAGTGACGGAGTCCATTCACATCTGGTGGTTTTCATTTTGCTGCTCATAAATCTCCACTAAGTAGGAAAAAAATTGATTTTGTGAATCGCAGAGTGAGCGCAAATGGCTTGGAAAACGATAGACAATAGTCCCTCCGTGTCTGTTGTAATGCGACTCCATTTGCTTGACCCCTTTCCACATGTTACGAAGCTTCAAAGGTTTGGAATGAAATGTTGTTCCTTGTACTTTTTAATGATGAAATGATAATGACCGGAATACATTGATCTGATATACTGACCTTGAATTAAAAGGTTTTTTTTAATATTACAAAGTACTTACAGCACAGAAACAGGCCATTCGGCCCAACTGCTCCGTGCCAGTGTTTATGCTCCACACGAGCCTCCTCCCACCCCTCTCCATCTCACCCTATCAGCATATCCTTCTATTCCTTTCTCCCTTGTGTGTTTATCTAACTTCCCCTTAAATGCATCTACAATATTCGCCTCAACCACTCCCTGTGGTAGCTTTAATGCTTTAATATAATATTCTCCCATGATATTTTTTACACCGTTCACAGAAGCTCTCGGGATCATCTCTCACTGAGAGGGGTAACATTCGGCGATATCGGAAAGGAAAATCAGGAGAGGTGTATAACAGGGCAGCCCATCCGATCCAATATTCCACATTCTCCCCACTCTCTGGGTAAAGAAGTTTCTCCTGAATTCCCTATTGGATTTATTAGTGACTATCTTATATTTATGGCCCCTAGTTTTGGTCTCCTCCACAAGTTACATAAGAGCATAAGAAATAGGAGTAGGAGTAGGCTATTCGGCCCCTCGAGCCTGCTCCACCATTCAGTAAGATCATGGCTGATCTTCAACGCAACTCCACCTTCCCGTTATTTAGATGAGCTTGATCCTGGTTCATTTGTCCTTGGAAAGTCTTTATCAGCTTGTTCGTTTGGAATTATGGAGTTTGCCTGAAACCTTAGGGGTAATTTTAAACTCTTTGCGATAGTGTAATATGGGCGATATTGGATTGGATGGGCTGCCCTGTTATACACCTCTCCTGATTTTCCTTTCCGATATCGCTGAAAGTTAGCCCTCTCAATGGGAGATGATCCCGAGAGCTTCTGTGAAGTGTAAAAAAAAAATCACGGGAGAATATTATATTGAAGCATTAAAGCTTAACGCATCAGTCATGTTATTTTTTTACTGACTTGAGGAGTTAGTTAAGCTTAATAAACAACAGTAAAATATAGCGTGTCACTGCGACAGTTCATTTATTCTTTTACTTAGATCAATCCTAGGCAGTGTCAACCGTGGCTCAGTGGGTAGCACCCTCGTCTCTCTGAGTCAGAAGGTTGTAGGTTTAAGTCCCACTCCAGAGACTTGAGCACAAAATCCAGGATGACACTCCAGTGGAATGCTGCACTGTCGGAGGTGCCGTCTTTTGGATGAGACGTTAAACTCAGGCCCTGTCTGCTCTCTCAGGTGGACGTAAAAGATCCCACGGCCACTATTTTGAAGAAGAGCAGGGGAGTTATCCCCGGTGTCCCAGCCAATATTTATCCCTCAATCAGCATCACTAAAAAACATGTGGTCATTATCACATTGCGGCTTGTGGGAGCTTACTGTGCGCAAATTGGCTGGCGTGTTTCCTACATTACAACAGTGACTACACTTCAGAAGTACTTCATTGTCTGTAAAGCACTTTGGGACGTTGTGGAAGGCGCTATAGAAATACAAGTCTTTCTTTCTAAATCACAATCCAGTGAGGTGTAATTCTGCAGCCTCATGAAGTGAGGGTAGATTATGTGAGGTCACAGGATAAAACCAGTAAGACAAAATAAAATGACATAGCTTTGCTGTTCGATCCCTGGGCACGCTGCACATGGTAGAGAGGGCTTTAAACTAAATAGTGGGGGCAAGGGATCAAATTTGGGAAGATGTGGTAAATCAAAGAGTAGAGACAAGGCATGGGAGAAAGGTATTAATATGGGAAATGATAAACAGACCGTGACAGGAAGGGATAGAGAGTACAAATCTAAGAGTAAATCAACAGATAAGGCTAGAGGTTACAAAAATAATAAAAGGACAAAACTAAAGGCTCTGCATCTGAATGCACGTAGCATTCGAAACAAAATAGATGAACTGAGAGCGCAAATAGAAATAAATAAGTATGATCTGATAGCCATTACAGAAACATGGCTGCAGGATGACATAGATTGGGATCTGAATATTGAAGGGTACATGACATTTAGGAAGGACAGGAAGCTAGGAAAAGGTGGAGGGGTGGCTCTGTTAATTAATGATGGTATTAGCACAATAGAGAGGGATGACCTAAGTTCAGGAAACCAGGATGTAGAAGCAGTTTGGGTAGAGATGAGAAATGATAAAGGCAAAAAGTCACCTGTGGGAGTGGTGTACAGGCCCCCTAACAGTAACCACATGGTAGGATTTAGTATAAAGAAAGAAATAATGGGAGCTTGTCAGAAAGGTACAGCAATAATCATGGGGGATTTTAATCTACATATAGACTGGATGAGGAGTTCATAGAATGTTTTCGGGATAGTTTCTTAGAACAGCACATTCTGGAGCCAACCAGAGAGCAGGCTATACTAGACCTGGTATTGTGCAACGAGATAGGATTAATTAATGATCTCATAGTGAAGGCGCCCCTAGGTAGCAGCAATCATAATATGATTGAATTTTACATTCAGTTTGAGGGAGAGAAGAGTGGGTCCAAGACTAGTATTTTAAACTTAAATAAGGGCAATTATGAGGGCATGAAAGCAGAGCTAGCTAAAGTGAACTGGCAAATTAGGTTAAGGGATAGGTCAATAGAGTTGCCATGGCAGACATTTAAGGGGATATTTCAGAATACACAGAATATATACATTCCAACAAGAAAGAAAAATTCCAAGGGGAGGACCCACCATCCATGGTTAACTAAAAAAGTTAAAGATAGTATCAAACTTAAAGAAAAAGCATATAATTGCGCAAAGATGGGTGGCAGGTCAGAAGATTGGACAGTATATAAAAAACAGCAAAGAATGACTGAAAGATTAATAAGGAGAGAAAAATTAGAGTACGAGAGAAAGCTGGCTAGAAATATAAAAACAGATAGTAAGAGTTTCCATAGATATTTAAAAAAGGAAAGAGTTAACAAAGTGAGCGTTGGGCCTATAGAAAGTGAGTCTGGGGAATTAATAATGGAAAATAAGGAGATGGCAGTTGAATTGAACAGGTATTTTGCATCGGTCTTCACTATAGAGGATATAAGTAACATCCCAGAAATAGCTGTAAATCAGGAAGTGGAAGGGAGGGAGGAACTCAAGAAAATTACAATCACCAGGGAAGTGGTACTGAGAAAATTTTTGGAGCTGCGGACTGACAAGTCCCCGAGTCCTGATGGACTTCATCCTAGGGTCTTAAAAGAAGTGACTAGTGAGGTAGTTGATGCATTGGTTTTAATTTTCCAAAATTCCCTAGATTCGGGGAAGGTTCCATTAGATTGGAAAATAGCGAATGTAACTCCTTTATTCAAAAAGGGAGGGAGACAGAAAGCAGGAAACTACAGGCCAGTTAGCTTAACATCTGTCATAGGGAAGATGTTAGAAGCTATTATTAAAGACGTTATAGCAGGGTACTTAGAAAAGTTCAAGGTAATCAGGCAGAGTCAACATGGTTTTGTGAAAGGGAAATCATGTTTAACCAATTTATTGGAGTTCTTTGAGGAAGTAACATGTGCTGTGGATAAAGGGGAACCGGTGGATGTACTGTACTTAGATTCCAGAAGGCATTTGATAAGGTGCCACATCAAAGGTTATTGCGGAAAATAAAAGCTCATAGTGTAGG
Source organism: Squalus acanthias (assembly GCA_030390025.1). Classification (NCBI taxonomy): domain Eukaryota; kingdom Metazoa; phylum Chordata; class Chondrichthyes; order Squaliformes; family Squalidae; genus Squalus; species Squalus acanthias. The sequence continues at coordinate 21,997,659 of CM059430.1, forward strand.
GGGTAACATATTGGCATAGATAGAAGATTGGCTAGCTAACAGGAAAGAGAGAGTAGGCATAAATGGGTCATTTTCTGGTTGGCAAGATGTAACGAGTGGTGTGCCACAGGGATCAGTGCTGGGGCCTCAACTTTTTACAATTTATATAAATGACTTGGATGAAGGGACCGAAGGTATGGTTGCTAAATTTGCTGATGACACAAAGATAGGTAGGAAAGTAAAAATTGTGAAGAGGACATAAGGAGGTTACAAAGGGATATAGATAGGTTAAGTGAGTGGGCAAAGATCTGGTAAATGGAGTATAATGTGGGAAAATGTGAAATTGTCCATTTTGGCAGGAAGAATAAAAAAGAAGCATATTATCTAAATGGTGAGAGATTGCAGAGCTCTGAGATGCAGAGGAATCTGTGTGTCCTAGTGCACGAATCACAAAAGGTTAGTATGCAGGTACAGCAAGTAATTAGGAAAGTTAATAGAATGTTATCGTTTATTGCGACGGGAATTGAATACAAAAGTAGGGAGGTTATGCTTCAGTTATACAGGGCATTGGTGAGACCACATCTGGAGTACTGTGTACAGTATTGGTCTCCTTATTTAAGGAAGGATGTAAATGCTTTGGAAGCAGTTCAGAGAAGGTTTACTAGACTAATACCTGGAATGGCCGGGTTGTTTTATGAGGAAAGGTTGGACAGGCTAGGCTTGTATCCGCTGGAGTTTAGAAGAGTAAAAGGTGACTTGATTGAAACATATAAGATCCTGAGGGGTCTTGACAGGGTGGATGTGGAGAGGATGTTTCCTCTTGTGGGAGAATCTAGAACTAGGGGTCACTGTTTAAAAATAAGGGGTCGCCGATTTAAGACAGAGATGAGGAGAAATTTTTTCTCACAGAGGGTCGTGAGTCTTTGGAACTCTCTTCCTCAGAGGGCGGTGGAAGCAGAGTCTTTGAATATTTTTAAGGCAGAGGTAGATAGATTCTTGGTAAGCAAGGGGGTGAAAAGTTATCGGGGGTAGGCGAGAATGTGGAGTAATCAGATCAGCCATGATCTTATTGAATGGCGGAGCAGGCTCAAGGGACCGAGTGGCCTACTCCTGCTCCTAATTCGTATGGTCGTATGTTACCTCGCCATCTGAACGAATGAAATCACTCTCTGGCAAATCACGGCACTGAATCCATGGCACTGCTCAACCAGACGATCAGAGTTCGCTTGGTGCCCTGGCCGACATCTCTCCCTCAACCAAAGCCACCTGAAGAAAGATAAACCACTCAGTTACCTCTTTGCTGTTTGTGGGATCTTGCTGTGTACAGATAAAGGGCTGCTCCAGTGGCAGGGAAGTAAGGAATTGTATGAAACACAAGGCATTTATTAGAGCCACGTTAGTTGTCAGCTGTGGCTCAGTGAGCTCAGGTTGGTAGTACTCTCTCGCCTCTGAGATAGAAGGCCACAGGTTCAAGCCCCCACTCCATCAGACTTGAGCACAAAATCCAGGCTGACACTCCCACTGCAGGACTGAGGGAGTGCTGCACCGTCGGAGGTGCCGTCTTTCGGATGAGCCGTTAAACCGAGGACCCGCCTTCCATCTGGTTGTAAAAGATCCCACAGCCACTATTTCAAAGAAGCACTGGGGAGTTCTCCCCGGTGTCCAATGTTCCCTTTAAGCTGCGTGGCCGCACAGCGATCTTCAGCTCCCACGCAGCCGGTGAGCCAGCTTTTAAATTGGAAAAACTGCACGTGCACGGAATTCTGAAGGGGTCACGCGGCCCCCAAAAATAAATTACAGGGAACATTGCCGGCGTCCTGGCCAATGTATATCCCTCAATCAACATCACTAAAAAACAGCTGATCTGGCCGTTATCACATTGCTGTTTGTGGGAGCTTGCTGTGCGCAAATTGGCTGCCGCATTTCCCACATTACAACAGTGACTACACTTCAAAAAGTGCTTCATTGGCTGTAATGCATTTTGGGACGTCCTGAGGTGGTGAAAGGCTCTGTAGAAACACAAGTTCTTTCTTTCTCTCTGGTCGCCTCTAGTGCGACATGCCGTACCACGCTGTGATGCTTCATTGCTTTTAACAGGAGTTCTCACTCCTTCTGCAGCCTGGGACGGGAGGGTTTGATGTTCGAGCTGGATCATGTATAAGGGAGGCTGTCTGCTTTCTGCAGTCTCACAGATGTGTCGTACACACTCCTCACGGTTGGATCTGTCGACCGTTCATTGTCTTAGTTACAGTGATGAAAAGGGAACAGGGGATTGATGTACGTTGTCACCATGTAACTGTTTCAAAACACAACAGGCTTCTTTAAAGAGCTGCGATTGTTGTGGCAGATGGAATGTTTAATTCAGAGAGGCAGGAGGATCTGGGGAAAGGGCCTTAAGAAACAAATTTTGAAACGCTAATTGCCACCAACTCAATGGCTCATTATCGAGTGTGGAACTGCGCAACACAGTCCAGGCAACTACCATGTTCAATCTCCCCAGATTAACACAATGGGATCCCAGTCAGACTAACAATTGCTACGCAAGATTACGGCTCATGGGATTGGGGATAATATACCAGCATGGATTGAGAATTGGTTAACGGACAGAAAACAGAGAGTAGGAATAAACAGATCTTTTTCAGGTTGGCAGGCTGTAACTAATGGGGTACCACAATGATCAGTGCTTGGGCCTCAGCTATTCGCAATCTATATTAATGGCTTAGCTGAAGGGACCGAGTGCAATGTATCCAAATTTGCTGATGATACAAAGCTAGGTGGGACAGTAAGCTGTGAGGAGAACACAATGGGCTGGATTTTCATTGACCCGTGGAGTCGGGTTTGGAGTCGGGGTGGGGGGGGGTTAAAGTTGCAGATTCGGGGGTCCCGACCCCATCCCGCCCCCAACCCGCCTCCATGCCAGTTTCGCTAGAGGCGGGTACCCGACCTGTGCTGGGAGCCGCCTCCCCGAGGCGGGAAGGGGATTAGTGACAATTAACTGCCTGTTAACAGGTAGTTAACAGGCAGTTTTTTGCCTAATCCCTATTTTGAAAGCTGAAATGTGGGCTCCCCGACAGGTCCCAACCACGCCAAGTTAGCAAGGCGGACCGTGGGTCTGTAGGGGTTGGAGGGGTCGATATGTCCGGTGGGCAGGTGAGTGATGGGTGCATGTGTGCAGAGGTAAGTGTGTAAGGTAAGTGCAAAGTGTGGGAAAAAGTTTTACTTACCTTAACTTCCTCCTGCAGGTGTCAGCCCTTCAGTTCTCGGGAGTCAGAAATCTCACCGGCACAGAAAGCAGAAAGGCCGTGGTGCTGTCAAAAGTTTCAGCCTCTGTTTTCTGTGCTGGAATGATTTCTAACTCAGCCTGAGAGGAAGGACTCAAGTTAGAAGACAAATTGTCAGTGTTTGACAGCTTCACAGAGCTGTCAAACGCTGATATTTCATCTGTCAAAAGCTCTTGACAGATGAAATGTCAATCTGTGACGTCACCTGTTGCCGGGTGGCCCTTAATTGGCCTGCTGAGCTTGCTGGGCGGGCTCAACAAGGTCAATCAAGTGAAAATACAGTGGGTTGGCCACAAGTCGATGGAGGCGGGTCTACAACCCAAAAAGTGGGAGTCCCGACTCCATCACGTCCCCAGTATCAAAATCCAGCCCAAAGAGTCTGCAAAGGGATATAGACAGGTTAAGTGAGTGGGCAATAAGGTGACAGATTATTAAGAGGCCCCGTCTGCTCTCTCAGGTGGACGTAAAAGATCCCACGGCACTATTTTGAAGAAGAGCAGGGGAGTTCTCCCCGGTGTCCTGGGGCCAATATTTATCCCTCAACCAACATAACAAAAACAGATTCGATAGCAAAATACTGCGGATGCTGGAAATCCGAAATAACAACAGAAAACGCTGGAAAAACTCAGCAGGCCAGGCAGCATCCGTGGAGAGAGAAAGAGAGTTAACGTTTCAGGTCGATGACCTTTCATCAGAACTGGGAAGAGCCGGAAATCAAATAGATTTAAGGCCAGGGTAAAGCTGGGAAAAGGGGGAGGGGATAAAGGAACAAAGGGGGAGATGAAGAGACATTAAGAGATATGCAAGGCTAGAGGTGGTGTTAATGTGACAGATTAAGGCTGAATGAAGTGTGAAATCCACTGGCAGAATGAAGGACAGCTGCCAGCTTCTTTAATTCACCGCTTCACTCCCACTCTGACCTCACCGTCCTCGGCCTATTACACTGTTCCACGGAAGCTCAGCGTAAGCTCGAGGAACAGCACCTCATCTTTCGTTTAGGCACGCTACAGCCCTCTGGACTCAATATCGAGTTCAACAATTTTAGATCATAACCTCAGCTCCAATCACATTTATATTTTATTTTATCCACCCTTTTATTTGTCCCCCCCCACCTTTTTTTTTCCTCCTAGAAGCTGGCAGCTGTCCTTCATTCTGCCAGTGGATTTCACACTTCATTCAGCCTTAATCTGTCACATTAACACCACCTCTAGCCTTGCATATCTCTTAATGTCTCTTCATCTCCCCCTTTGTTCCTTTATCCCCTCCCCCTTTTCCCAGCTTTACCCTGGCCTTAAATCTATTTGATTTCCAGCTCTTCCCAGTTCTGATGAAAGGTCATCGACCTGAAACGTTAACTCTCTTTCTCTCTCCACGGATGCTGCCTGGCCTGCTGAGTTTTTCCAGCGTTTTCTGTTGTTATAACAAAAACAGATTGTCTGGTCATTATCACATTGCTGTTTGTGGGAGCTTGCTGTGCGTAAATTGGCTGCTGCGTTTCCCACATTACAACAGCGACTCCACTTCAAGTAGTACTTCATTGACTGTGAAGCACTTTGAGACGTCCGGTGGTCGTGAAAGGCGCTATAGAAATGCAAGTCTTTCTTTCTTTCAGATGGAGTGTAATGTGGGGAAATGTGAGGTTATTCACTTTGGTAGGAAGAATAGAAAAACAGAATATTTTTTAAATGGTGAGAAACTATTAAAGGTTGGAGTTCAGAAAACTCTTTCTTTATTTTCTTTGTTTCTTCCTTTCATTCGAAGGAGCTAAATTTAGCCCTCTAAATGGCGGGCCTTTGGGATCAATTAGACTGGTGCAGGGAGCAATTAGCAAGTTCCGGTTCATCTAATTATCAGAAATGCTGTTGTACAAATTAGATACATATTCGGGGAGATGAGAAAAGTTCAGGAGAGTCAGCATGAGCACGGGAAAGGAAAAAACGGGGCCGGGAATAGAGAGCAAGAGGGTGATCAATATGTTTTATTTGAGATTGTTTTGCTCTTGTTTCTTTGACTGTAAATATCAGTGATTAACCTATCCCTGATGTGTAAGTAATTTGTTACAGCACTATTAGTGTCTCCTTTTGCCGTGCGCCTTCATCAGAGTTGCCATTTAATCACTCCCGTCCTCCACACTTTCACCAACCTCTTCTTTTTAGTTCTTTCCCTGCCCCCCTTTTCCCTGGCTCTGCACTATTTTAAAAAGCTGTTCAATCTCCAACATCTTCCCCATCTGACGAAAGGTCATCGACCTGTCAACGTTAACTCTTGTTTCGCTCTCTCTCCACAGATGCCCGCCTGGCCTGCTGAGTGTTTCCGGCATTTCCTGTTTTTTTTTACTGTACTATTAGCCTTTGTTTCTACATCACAGCAAGTGAGTTGAAAACTAAATCACCAGACAGTCCCAGGGAGTCTTTTGAGTCCAAAGAACCTGCTGGCAATCCAAGGGTTAATAGGATTCTGCTCAAAATGTGCACAAATTGGCTACTGCATTTCCTACATTACAACAGTGACTACACTTCAAAACGTACTTCATTGGCTGTAAAGCGCTTTTGGGACGTCCAGTGGTCGTGAAAAGGCGTTGTAGAAATCCAAGTTCTTTCTTTCTTTCTTTCCTTTCTTTCTTTCTTTCTTTCTTTCTTCCTTCCTTTCTTTCGAAGAAGAGCAGGGGAGTTCTCCCCGGTGTCCTGGGGCCAATATTTATCCCTCAATCAACATCACTAAAACAGATTATCCGGTCATTATCACATTGCTGTTTGTGGGAGCTTGCTGTGCGCAAATTGGCTGCCGCATTTCCTACATTACAACAGAGACTGCACTTCAAATAGTACTTCGTTGGGGTGTCCTGAGGTCATGAAAGGTGCTATATAATTGCAAGTTGATTATTTTACTAATTGAGAGCCAGGGTCACGAAATCAGCCGAGTGATGTTAGAGAATGTCTAGTGCGGCTCCACACTGGGAGTAGAGCAGAGTCTCACACCATTATCTCTCACATCACCTCCACCATTTTGCTTCTGCTTTTCGACTCCCTGGGTCTAGTGGATTGGAAAAAGGTGTGAACCAAAGTGTTTTTTTAAATTTATTCATGCAATGTGGGCGTCGCCAACAAGGCCAGCATTTATTGCCCATCCCCAGTCGCCCTCGAGAAGGTGGTGGTGAGCCGCCTTCTTGAACCGCTGCAGTCCGTGTGGTGAAGGTGCTCTCACAGTGCTGTCAGCTGTGATTGGTAGATTTCCCCCATCCCATAATATTTGGAACACACCAAGTACACCGAGTGAGGTCAGGATCAGCTCACTTGTAATGTCAAGCCAAGGTTATCCAATTTCAAATAATAATGCAGCAGATATAAGCAGAGAATACCAGCAGAGATAAGCAGAGAACACCAGCAGATAAGTAGAGAACATCAGCAGAGATAAGGAGACAACAGCAGCAGAGATAAGCAGAGAATACCAGCAGAAGTAAGCAGAGAACACCAGCACAGATAAGCAGAGAACACCTGCACAGATAAGGAAATAACACCAGCACAGATAAGCAGAGAATACCTGCAGAGATAAGGAAATAACACCAGCACAGATAAGCGAAGAACACCAGCAGAGATAAGCAGAGAACACCAGCACAGATAAGCAGAGAATACCAGCAGAGATAAGCAGACAACACCAGCAGAGAAAAGGAGAGAACACCAGCAGATATAAGCAGAGAACACCAGCAGAGGTAAGCAGAGAACACCAGCAGAGATAAGCAGAGAATACCAGCAGAAATAAGCAGAGAACACCAGCAGAGGTAAGCAGAGAACACCAGCTGAGATAAGCAGAGAATACCAGCAGAGATAAGGAAAGCAGGGTGCACCAGCAGAGGTAAGCAGAGAATACCAGCAGAAATAAGCAGAGAACACCAGCAGAGATAAGCAGAGAATACCAACAGAGATAAGCAGAGAACACCAGCAGAAATAAGCAGAGAACACCAGCAGAAATAAGCAGAGAACACCAGCAGAAATAAGCAGAGAACACCACCAGAAATAAGCAGAGAACACTAGCAGAAATAAGCAGAGAACACCAGCAGAGATAAGCAGAGAACACCAGCAAAAATAAGCAGAGAACACCAGCAGAAATAAGCAGAGAACACCAGCAGTAATAAGCAGAGAACACCAGCAGAAATAAGCAGAGAACACTAGCAGAAATAAGCAGAGAACACCAGCAGAAATAAGCAGAGAACACCAGCAGAGTTAAGCAGAGAACACCACCAGAAATAAGCAGAGAACACCAGCAGAAATAAGCAGAGAACACCAGCAGAGATAAGGAAAGCACAGAGCACCAGCAGAGATAAGAGGAAGAAACAGCAAAAAAAAGCTTGTGGGTTCTTTACATTTGGAAATAAATTTCCACATTAAGCATTCCCGTTGCAGAGTTCCGTACATCAGGAGCTCGTATTTGGAATTCAGGACCACGTACTGGGAATTCAGGAGCATGCCCAAGTGCCTGATATGCACTCCCAGCGCTCACACCCTTGCATTGGCCGACTAGAAATGATAATTTACCCCTCGCTGGCCATCTCCTTGCTTGCTTTCTTATTCATTAGCTCATTGGTTTTTTCCTCGCGTTCTAAAAGCTTTAAGTATTAGGCAGTTACGCATAAGTAGATTACTCCAAATCATGAATTAATTTGTACGCCCATTATCGGAAAACCATTCTTTATCAACTTGACTTAATCAGTCATAATACCTTTTGTGAGTGAGAATGACAATTTAAAGATTTTAGCAGGAATGTAATTACTGTGGTGAATGGAAAGTTATTGAAATGTCATCTGGGAATTCAGCGAGATTGCATCCTCATTCATTAGCGTCTGGATACTCTGCTTTTGGGGTCTAAAGTAAGTCTAAAGCATTTACAACGCAAGCAAGCAATGATAGATTTAGTCCTTGCATATTTGAATAAGAGCTCAACTTTTATACAGCTTCCCTCCTCCAGCCCTACAACCCCCCAAGATCTCTGCGCTCCTCCAATTCTGAACACTGGAGCATCCCTGATTTCAGCTGCCTGGGCCCTAAGCTCTGGAATTCCCTCCCTAAACCTCTCCGCCTCTCTACCTCTCTCCCCTCCTTTACGATGCTCCTTAAAACCGACCTCTTTGACCAAGCTTTTGGTCATCTGCCCTAACATCTCCTTATGTGGCTCGGTGTCAAATTTTTGTTTGATAATCGCTCCTGTGAAGCGCCTTGGGACGTTTTACTATGTTAAAGGTGCTATATAAATGCAAGTTGTTGTTAGTGAGGGTATTCTCCATGAGCAATGAAACCACTTGGTGGATTAGGTACTCTGGCATCTTGCAGGACAATTTCTCTTGAAGAGATCCCAACCCAAAAGAAGGGTACTTACGCAGGTATTTGAGGCTGTTCTACGCCCCACTCGCACCTCTTGGCATACAAGAAAAAGCTTGTCATTCGATGGATGATCCTTCTCTCAGCTCGAGCCTCCAACCATTCGCGCTCTTTGTCATGATCTTACTTTTCTCTTTCCCTCTCTCTCTCTCTCTCTCTGTCCTTCTCAAAAGACTTGAGCACAAAATCCAGACTGACACTCCCAGTGCCATACTGAGGGAGTGCTGCACTGTCGGAGGTGCCGTCTTTTGGAGGAGACATTAAACAGAGTCTGCCCCCTCAGGTGGACGTAAAAGATCCCGCGGCACTCTTCAAAGAAGAGCAGGGGGAGTTCTCCCTGGTGTCTTAGCCAATAGTTATCCCTCAACCAACATCACTAAAAAATAGATTATCTGGTCATTATCACATTGTTGTTTGTGAGGTCTTGCTGTGTGCAAATTGGCTGGCCCGTTTCCTACATTACAACAGTGACCACCCTTCAAAAGTACTTCATTGGCTGTAAATCACTTGAGACATCCCGCGGTCATCAAATGTGCTATATAAATGCAAGTTTGTTCTTTCAAACATATCACATCCATTACATTCCCTTAGAAGAATGGAAGAAAGAAAGAAAGAAAGAAAGAATGAAAGAAAGAAAGGAAGAAAGAAAGAATGAAAGAAAGAAAGAAAGAATGAAAGAAAAAGAAAGAATGAGAGAAAGAAAGAAAAAGGAAGAATGAGAGAAAGAATAAGGAAGAAAGAAAGACTTGCATTTCTATAGCACCTTTCATGCCCTCAGAACATTCCAAAGTACTCTACAGCCAATGAACCACTTTTTAAAGTGTAGTCACTGTTGTAATGTGGGCATATTGATTGTCTGCAATTAGTCCATACCTTTCTAAGCGCTCATCGTTGTTATCCCTTGTTACGGTCTCCACGATTGGTCTCTCAGGTCACAGCCACCTGGGAGTCAGTTGGTTGAGGATGAGGTTAGCCAATGAGTGGGCAGCATTGTAACTTGCTCCACACGCGACTTGTAAGCAGACAACTTCACTTCACGTGAAGCAAGGAGTTGGTATAAAATACTTGTGCTCTTCACCGCTTCAATAAATATCAGGTCCGTCGAGCTGACAGGGAAAGCAGGGTTGGTGAATCATTGGTGACAGACTGGGTCTGTGTGTGGGCAAACCTTAACATCCCAGCCGGCAAAAGAAAACATTTATTTTGAGTGCTGTAGGACTTTTTGCCTGTGGATTCAGAGTTACAATATAAACATGGACAGTGTGTGTGCCCGTAATTCATTCTGGGGAAACTCGAGACTAATGTAAACACTTCAAGGCTCTCTTTACTGATGTGGTTGAACGTCTTTTATGATCATAAAGGAACAGAAACAGAGAGCTAGTCTTTGGTGGGTCAGCTACCCACATAAAACAAGGACAAAAACCGACTCTCAAAGGGTTCAGTTACATGGAGAGACGGGGGAAGCTGGGATTGTTCTCCTTGGAGCAGAGAAGGTTAGGGGGAGATTTACTAGAGATGGTCAAAATCATGAAGGGTTTTGAGAGAGTAAATAAGGAGAAACTGTTTCCACTGGCAGGAGGGCCGGTAACCAGAGGACACAGATTTAAGATGATTGGCAAAAGAACCAGAGGGGGAGATGAGGAGAATTTCTTTACACAGCGAGTTATTGTGATCTGGAATGCGCTGCCTGAAAGGGTGGTGGAAACAGATTCAATAATAACTTTCAAAAGAGAATTGGATAAATACTTGAAAAGGAAAAAATTTGCAGGGCTATGGGGAAAGAGCAGGGGGGAGTGGGACTAATTGGAGAGCTCTTTCAAAGAGCTGGCACAGGCACGATGGGCCGAATAGTTGCTTTCTGTGCTGTATCATTCTATGATTTTTAAGGGTTACATATATATATATACATATATATCAAGTTCAGTCCTACAGTGAGCCAGACTTTAGGCTATGGGTTAGTGTCAGCCAATGGCTCAGCTAGTAGCACCCTTGCTCTTTGAAGTCAGAAGGTTGTGGGTTCAAATCCTTCTCCCGAGCCTTGAGCCTAAAAATCTAGGCTGACTCTCTAGTGCTAGTACTGAGGGAGTGCTGCACTGTCGGAGATCCTGTCTTTCAGTATGAGATGTTAAATCAAAGCCCCATCTGCTCTCTCAGGTGGACGTCAAAGATCCCAAGGCACTATCTTGAAGAAGAGCAGGGGAGTTATCCCTGACATCCTGGCCAATATTTATCACTAAAGCATCACATCACATCTGGTGATTATCACGTTTCTGTTTGTGGGAGCTTGCTGTGCGCAAATTGGCTGCCGCGTTTCTTATATTACAACAGCGACTACACTTCAAAAAGTACTTCATTGGCTGTGAAGCGCTTTGGGACGTCCTGAGGTCGTGAAAGGCGCTGTAAAAATGAAAGTCTTTCTTTTTATGTTAGCATTCCCGCCTCTGAGTGAGAAGGGTCAGGGTTTGAACCCCGCTCCAGACAGTCCCGACGAGTGGAGACTGGAGCTCTGCCTCGGGATTCTGGGTTGACATCCAGTGCGATGCTCATGCGGGTGGCTCTCACTATGGGTTGTGAGAGCCATAGCGACGTATCCCACATAGACCTAGATTAATGCAGTTTACAACAGCAATTCACATTCCTGTAGCAATCTTTATGTCTCAGAGCAACTTGCAAGGCAAGTGGAGACCAAGCAGGAGCGGGAGGAAGGAAACAGGTCTGGAGGTATTAAATTAGACGGCTCTTTCAAAGAGCCGGCACAGGCACAACGGGCCGAATGGCCCCCTTCTGTGCTGTAAGTTTCTATGATTCTAGGTAGCAAAAACACAATCTTTTGAAGGGAGGGAGGTGGAACAGAAGAGCTACTGAGGAAAAGAACTTGTATTTATGTAGCACCTTCCACAACCCCAGGACACCCTAAAGCACTTCACAGCCTTTTGAGCACTTGAAGTAATTTTTGAGATGTGGTCGCTGTTGTAAAGTTAGGAAATACAGTAATGAATAGGCGCATATTAAACAGCTTTGAGGTAAATGACCGAATAATTTAGTTTAGATATTGGTTGAGGGATAAATGTTGGCTAAGGTACCGGGGAGAACTCCCCTGCTCTTCTTCGAAATAGCGCCATGGAATCTTTTACGTCCACCTGAGAGGGCAGACGGGGCCTCGGTTTAACGTCTCATCCGAAAGACGTCACACCTCCGACGGTGCAGCGCTCCCTCAGCACTGGCACCGGGAGTATCAGCCTAGATCACGTGCTCGAGTGTTTGGAACCTTCAGACACAGAGGCGAGACTGAGCCAAGGCTGACATGTAAGATGGGCACACTGCCACCAGGCAAGCATCCAACACTGGCCTATTGGTGAGGGTGGGATGGGATGCCAAGGAGGAAAATGAGACCCCGTGGCTGAACTTTGCATTGACCGTGGTTGGAGCAGTGCGCGAGACCAAAGACAGACATAGTGGGAGGGGAAGCTGAAGTGGTGAGCAACAGAAGGTCAGGGTCACAGATCTGGACAGAGCAGAGATGATCATTGAGTTAGTTGTCCAATGTTCATCTGACCAATAGAGTCAATATGGAATGCTAGATTATCATTGTGAATAGTGTTACCTCTCTCATTCCTAGCCTCAAACCTCTCTCCCTCCTTTCGACAGTTCCTGTCTCTCTCTATTTATGTCAGTGCTATGACAAGCAATGGTCCCTTGAATTTTTTCTTTTTTTTGTTATTCCCAAGTTCCAAATATGCGATCCCACAAAGTCTTCTTCCAGCATCTTTACTGTGTGGAAATTTCTTCACAGTCACTGGATCACAATCCTGGAACTCCCTACCCAACGGCACTGTGGGAGCACCTTCACCACACGGACTGCAGTGGTTCATGAAGGCGGCTCACCACCACCTTCTCAAGGGGCAATTAGGGATGGGCAATAAATGCTGGCCTTGCCAGCGACGCCCAAAGCCCGAGAAGAAATTACAAACAAATCAAAAAACATCGCACCATCTCTTACTCTAATGGATTCAGCACGTCAACATTGTAGAACTCCTCATCTCCCTCAGTCTTCCAACCCTTCTACAATCTGCAAGCTTTTCAAACCCAAGTTTGAAGCTGCCTAACTTGGTTGCACCCGGCACTATTGTTTCTTGGCCCTTCACCTAAAGAAAGAAAGATTTAGACTTGCATTTCTATAGCGCCTTTCATGACTTCAGGACGTCCCAAAGCGCTTTACAGCCATTGAAGTACTTTTTGAAGTGTAGTCACTGTTGTAATATAGGAAACGCAGCAGCCAATTTGCGCACAGCAAGCTCCCACAAACAGCAATCTGATAATGACCAGATAATCTCTTTCAGTGATGTTGGTTGAGGGATAAATATTGGGCAGGAAACCGGGGCGAACTCCCCTGCTCTTCTTCGAAATTGTGCCGTGGGATATTTAACATCCACCTGGGAGGGCAGACGGGACCTCAGTTTAGCGTCTTATCCGAAAGACGGCACCTCCGACAGTGCAGCGCTCCCTCAGTACTGAACTGGGACTGTCAGTCTCAAATCTGTGCTCATGCCTCTGGAGTGGGACTCAAACCCACAAACCTTCTGGCTCAGAGACAGGATTGCTATCCACTGAGCCACTACTGACACTACTCGGTCACGCTGTTACACTATTGCACAATGTCAAAAGGTACTTCGTTACCTGTAAAGCGCTTTGGGACGTCCTGAGGTTGTGGAAGTCTTTTCCTTCCTCTTCCTTGCAGTTAGAGCTGCTTGTCAACAGGGACCTCCTGTGGAGTTTCTAATGGTGCTCATTATAGCTTCGCTCAACACTCTTGTTGCACGTCTCAAACCATCTGCTCGATCAGATGTGGCCTCTTTCAAGGTTCAGCAATCAATAAATGCACAGAACACAAAAATATACAATGGCAGTGCCAGTAGCTCTCTTCAAAAGTCTAGTGTAAACACTACAGACCATGTTAACCAAAGAGGTAGAGAAAGAAAAGAAGGAAGACTTGCATTTATATAGCGCCTTTCCTGATCACCAGACGTCCCAAAGCGCTTTACAGTCAATGAAGTACTTTTTCAAGTATAGTCACTGTTGTAATGTGGGAAACGCGGCAGTCAATTTGCGCACAGATAGCAATGAGATAAATGACCAGATCATCTGTTTCAGTGATGTTGATTGAGGGATAAATATTGGCCAGGACACCGGGGATAACCCCGCTGCTCTTCTTCGAAATAGTGGCCATAGGACCTTTTACATCCACCCGAGAGAGCAGACGGGGCCTCAGTTTAACGTCTCATCCGAAAGACGGCACCTCTGACAGTGCAGCACTCCCTCAGTACGGCACTGGAGCGTCAGCCTGGATTTTTGTGTGCAAGTCTCTGGAGTGGGACTTGACACCCACAATCCTTCTGACTCAGACGGTGAGAGTGCCGCCCACTGAGCCACGGCTGAAACTGTTAACCAAACAGGTAGAGGGAGCTTTTGGCTCAGTGGTCGCATTCTTGCCTCAGGGTCCAGAAGCTTCAGGATTCAAATCCCACTCCAGACAGTCCTGGCAAGTGGGTCAGAATTCCATAGTTGACATCCAGCAGGATAGTTTTGTCCAGTGGGTGTGGGTGACCCCTGCCCTCATCATACAGGAGCCCATAAAACCCTTCCACCATATAGGGCCAACCTCCCTACCAGCTCCCATGGAAGGAGTGTTCATATTGCTGCCTGTCAGACTGTTAATCATCACACTATCAGATCATCTGTTTTTAGTGATGTTGGTTGAGGGATGGGGGATAAATATTGGCCAGGATAATGGGAGAGCTCCTCTGATCTTCTTCGAATTCTCCAAGGGAAGAATGCGAAGAGACAACAAGAACCAAAGAGGCTTTTTTTTTGCTTCGCTGATTGTTTTAGATCCTGGCAAAGGTCTCCCTTTCATTTGCCACATTGTGATGCTTGCGTGAAAGGCTGGCAGACAAAGCGAGATTCTGGCTGGTGTGAGGAATGGCATTCCGTCACCCTTCAAATGATTACTGTACGGGAGCTAGCAGGTCTACAGTGGAAAGAGAGAAACAGCAGGGGGGGTCAGAGGGAAATACAGTCTCTTTACATAATGCCCTGCGCATTATTCGCAAGTCCCATTAAATCCCTGGCAGTGATTTCTAACACCTTCCCTACTGGGACGTCAGCCAGGTGCAACAACTTTTAAATGAGCACGTCTCGATGACAGCAACTCTCTTGCCGAGTCTCACAAACCATCTGCTTGATCAGATGTTCTGCACTGCTGCCACAGCTGCCCATTGCAAGGTTCAGCGATCGATAAACACATTCCGTCTCATACTCTGGGCGCGCTCGTTGTCAGGTTTCATCTACTGAAAAGCAAAATGTTGAAACCTGGCTGGAATTGTTTTAAAAATATATAGGGTGTCAAGACCCTGGAGAGGGGGCAGAGGAGATTTACTAGAATGGTACCAGGGTTGAGGGACTTCGGTTATGTGGAGAGACTGGAGAAGCTGGGATTGTTCTCCTTAGAGCAGAGAAGGTTAAAGGGAGATTTAATGGAGGTGCTCAAAATCATAAAGAGGTTTTGATAGAGTAAATAAGGAGAAACTGTTTCCACTGGCAGAAGGCTCAGTAACCAGAGGACGCAGATTTAAGGTGATTGGCAGAAAAACCAGAGGGAAGATGAGAATTTTTTTTTAACGCGGCGAGTTGTGATCTGGAACGCGCTGCCTGAAAGGGCGGTGGAAGCAGATTCAATAGTAACTTTCAAAAGGGAATTGGATAAATACTTGAAGGGGAAAAATTTGCAGGGCTATGGGGAAGTAGGACTAATTGGAGAACTCTTTCAGAGAGCCAGCACAGGCACGATGGGCCAAATGGCCTCCTTCTGCGCTGTGTCATTCTAGGATTCTATGTACATGTACACAGTACTTCCTCATGAGGAGAAGAATCTCAGAACTGTCGCCTTCATCACTGAACCATTCGTTTCATGCTTGTCTGTGTGGTCCGAATTTGAGGACCATCAAGAATACTTTCAAAAGGTATATCTGTGTGTCCAGGGAAAAAAAACAGCTTTCTGCCAACCGTTTAAACGCCTCTCCTCCTCTCTCTCCTCCTTTAGACGCTCCTTAAAAGCTTCCTCTTAGACCAAGCTTTTGGTCACCGGTCCTAATATCTCCTTATGTGAAGCGTTTTGGGACGTTTTACAATGTTAAAGGCACTGTGTAAATGCAAGTTGTTGCTGTCGCTGTTGTTTCATTAATAATGCGATCGTCTAGGAAGATCTCAGCTGGTTTATTTCTAATGTATTAACAGTATCTCGCCTGCAGCATCCCACACTTTCAAAGGGACAATGTTCAAATGTGTTCTTGTAAACTAAATTCTTTATTTGGGTGTAAAAGTGCTAAGTGCCAAGCGCAACTCGCGTGGAATCGCCTGATTGGAGGAACCTGGAGTACATCCTGATTACATTCTGTTCTATTAGTTGTACCGAGTTAGGGTTATTTAAGAAAGAAAGAAAGAACTTGCATTTCTATAGCACCTTTCACGACCGCCGGACGTCCCAAAGTGCTTTACAGCCACTGGAGTATTTTTTGAAGAGTAGTCACTGTTGTAATGTAGGAAACACGGCAGCCAATTTGCACACAGCAAGCTCCCACAAACAGCAATGTGATAATGACCAGAAAATCTGTTGATTGAGGGATAAATATTGGCCAGGACACCGGGGAGAAGTCCCCTGCTCTTCTTCGAAATAGTGGGCATTGGATCTTTTACATCCACCTGAGAGGGCAGACGGGGCCTCGGTTTAATGTCTCATCCGAAAGACGGCACCTCCGACAGCACCTCAGTGCCTCTCCCTCAGTACCGCACTGGGAGTGTCAGCTGGATTTTTGTGCTCAAGTCTCTGGAGTGGGACTTGAGCCCACAACCTTCTGAGGCAGAGGCGAGTGCTATCACTGAGCCACAGCTGACATCTTTAATCCCAACATAATACTTGACACACCTCATGATCAGCTAGGATATATCTTAAGTTGCGTAGACCAGCACTAACAAATAACCACACCTCAAGAAGGATATACTGGCCTTGGAGGGGGTGCAGCGCAGATTCACCAGAATGATATCGGGCTAGAAGTATTAAATTAGGAGGACAGGTTACATAGACTAGGATTGTATTCCCCCGAGTATAGAAGATTAGGGGTGATCTAATTGAGGTGTGTTTAAGATGAATAATGAATTTGACAGGTTTGATAGAGAGAAACTATTTCCTCTGGTGGGGGAGAGTCCAGAACAAGGGGCCATAATCTTAAAATTAGAGCCAGGCCGTTCAGGGATGATGTCAGGAAGCACTTCTTCACACAAAGGGTAGCGGAAATCTCAACAAAAAGCTGTTGAGGCTGGGGGGTCAATTGAAAATTTCAAAACCGAGATTGATAGATTTTTGTGAGACATGGGTATTAAGAGACACGGAACCAAGGCAGTTGGATGAAGTTAAGATACAGATCAGCCATGATCTCATTGAATGGCAGCACAGGCTCGAGGGGCTGAATGGCCTCCTCCTGTTCCTATGCCCCTCTTTAGCAGTAACACTGCACACTGGAATTCAGGCAGTAGCCTCACAACATCTCCTCTCAGTCTGGAAGATGGAAAACACCAGGGAGTGGGCAATAGCAAATCAGCAACCTGTTTATCACTCCCCGGGTGTGGACTCTCGCCCAAGACACATTCCACCCACAAAAAACTAGACCTGCTTCTTCCAGGCTGAAATAACAAATCCATTTATTGAAATTTAAACAGATTCTATAAACAAAAATACTAAATATCATGCAGCACAATAAAACTCCATAAATATTGTACTATCAGGGTATGGTAAGTGCAATTACTCTGTTATTGGATCAGAATCCCAGGGGGGCTATGAGACTAAATCCCAGCATGGCAAATTGTTCAATTGAATTCAATAAATCTGGTCATTTATAAACTAATAACAGAGAAAAAAGCCGCATAAACTGGTTTATTTATTTACAAAGGACCTGTGTATGAAGATACTTTGATAAGAATGCAATGATGCATTTATAAAGAATGCGTTAATACAGAATGGATTTAGCTTGAAAGAAAGACTTGCATTTCCATAGCACCCTTCACGACCACCAGACGTCCCAAAGCGCTTTTACAGCCAATGAAATACTTTAGATGTGTAGCCACTGTTACATAAGAACATAAGAATGTAAGAAATAGGAGCAGGAGCAGGCCATTCGGCCCCTCAAGCCTGCTCCGCCATTTAATAAGATCATGGCTGATGTTTAATATAAGTTTGGGTGGTAAATGTAAAGAAATTTATGCTATAATAAAATTTATTTATGCTACAAGTAGGTCAAAATTTTTGGTTGCAGGGCCCCTCTAAGGGGCTGCGCAGCCCACTCACAGTTTTGCACGTTAACATTGAAAAAGCCGGTCCCGGGCTTCGAGGGGCCAGCAGAGAACTGCGCAACTGCGCAGCTTATAGGGAACGTTGCTGCTCATCTCCCTCAGCCTTCCCTGCCTCCCACGCTCTACAGGCCTTTAAAGACCAAGCGCGTTGACAGCCAATAATGCTTCCTTGGTCATGTACCATCTACAGGATGCACTGCAGCAACTCGCCAAGGCTTCTTCGGCAGCACCTCACAAACCCGAAACCTCTGCCACCTAGAAGGACAAGAGCAGCAGACGCATGGGAACACCACCACCTCCAAGTTCCCCTCCAAGTCACACACCATCCTGACTTGGAAATATATCGGCCGTTCCTTCATCGTCACTGGGTCAGAATCCTGGAACTCCCTCCCTAACAGCACTGTGGGAGCACCTTGACCACACGGACTGCAGCGGTTCAAGAAGGCGGCTCACCACCACCTTCTCAAGGGCAACTAGGGATGGGCAATAACTGCTGGTCTTGCCAGCGATGCCCACATCCCATAATCGAATAAAAAAAAACCTGGGGTATCACCTCCACCTTCACCGATTGGCCGATATACCAACGGAGCAGATTGAAGAAAGAAGGAATGAACTTGCATTTCTATAGCGCCTTTCACCACCTCAGGATGTCCCAAAGTGCTTTACAGCCAATGAAGTACTTTTTGAAGTGAAGTCACTGTTGTAATGTAGGAGACGCGACGGCCAATTTGCACGCAGCAAGATCCCACAAACAGCAATGTGATAATGACCAGAGAATCTGTTTTTAGTGATGTTGGTTGAGGGATAAATATTGGCCACGACACCGGGGAGAACTCCCCCGCTCTTCTTCAAAATAGTGGCCATGGGATCTTTTACATCCACCTGAGAGAGCAGACGGGGCCTCGGTTTAACGTCTCATCCGAAAGACGCTATCCACAAACAATGATCAATTTATGGAAACTTCCAGGTAGAGCAGTGAGGGGAAAAACACTGGGATTATTTACGCAACAACTGATGCTAAAAGTGGGAGGGGAGAGAAAAGTTAGGTTCTCTCTGTAATGATCTTGCGATCTTGTTAAACCAACACAATCTGAGCTGAAATAAAAACAGAAAATGCTGGAGATACTCAGCAGGTCAGGCAGCATCTGTGAAGAGAGAAACAGAGTTAACGTTTCAGGTCGATGACCTATCGTCAGAACTGGAAAAAAGCAGGAAATGGAACAGATTTTTAAGCAAGTGTCGGGGCTGGGAAAGGGGGGAAGGGATGAAAGAACAAAAGGGAAGGTTTGTGACAGGATAGAAGGCAGGAGAGGTTAAGAGACATTAAGAGATATTCAAGGCAAAAGGAGATGGTAATGGGACAGGTTTAAGAAACAAAGGATGGCTCGAGATGAAGTGTAAATTGCGCTGGCAGAATGAAAGACAGCTGCCATGTGGGAGAGAAGAAAAGACACAAACAAAAAGTGTGGATAAAAAATATATATATGATAGGAGCCAAGGTTATGATCTGAAATTATTGAACTCTATGTTGAGTCCAGAAGGCTGTAAAGTGCCTAATCGAAAGATGAGGAACAATGCAAGAGGCCGAGGACGGTGAGGTCTGAGTGGAAGTGGTGCGAAGAATTAAAGTGACAGGCAACCAGAAGCTTGGGGTCCCCCTTACGAACTGAACGGAGGTGTTCTGCAAAGCGGTCACCCAATCTGCATTTGGTCTCCCCAATGTAGAGGAGACCACATCGTGAGCAGCGAATACAGTATACTAAATTGCAAGAAGTGCAAGTAAATCGCTGTTTCACCTGGAAGGGGTGTTTGGGGCCCTGGACAGTGGGAAGGGGGGAGCTATAAGGGCATGTGTTGCATCTCCTGCGCTTGCACGGGAAGGTGCCAGGCGAAGGGGAAGGGGTGTTGGGGGTGATAGAGGAGTGGACCAGGGTGTTGCGGAGGGAGCAGTCCCTTCGGAATGCTGAAAGGGGAGATGAGGAGAAGATGTGTTTGGTGGTGGGATCACGCTGGAGGTGGCGGAAATGGCGGAGGATGATCCGTTGAATGTGGAGGCTGGTGGGGTGAAAGGTGAGGACAAGGGGAACTCTATCGTGGTTCCAGGAGGGAGGGGCAGGGGTGAGGGCAGAAGTGCGGGAGATAGAACGGACAACCACAGTAGAGGGGAATCCTCGGTTGAGGAAAAAGGAAGATATGTCAAAAGCACTGGTATGGAAGGTGGCATCGTCAGAGCAGATACGGCGGAGACGGAGAAACTGGGAGAATGGAATAGAGTCCTTACAGGAGGCGGGGTGGGAGGAAGTGTAGTCCAGGTAGCTGTGGGAGTCAGTGGGCTTGTAGTAAATGTTTGTCAATAACCTATCCCCAGAGATGGAGACGGAGAAGTTGAGGAAGGGAAGGGAAGAGTCGGAGATGGACCATGCGAAGGGAAAGGTGGAAATTGGAAGCAAAATGAATGAAATTATCTAGTTCAGGGCGAGAGCAGGAAACGGCACCGATACAGTCATCAATGTACCGGAAAAAGAGGTGAGGGAGGGGACCTGAGTAGGACTGGAACAAAGAGTGTTCCACATATCCCACAAAAAGGCAGGCATAGCTAGGACCCATGTGGGTTCCCATAGCAACACCTTTGATTTGGAGGAAGTGAGTGGAGTCAAAGGAGAAGTTGTTCAATGTGAGAACAAGTTCAGCCAGGCGGAGGAGGGTGATGGTGGATGGGGACTGGTTGGGCCTCTGTTCAAGGAAGAAGCGGAACGCCCTCAGGCCATCCTGGTAGGGGATGGAGGTGTAGAGGGATTGTACGTCCATAGTGAAAAGGAGGCGGTTGGGGCCAGGAAACTGGAAACTGTTAAAATGGTGGAGGGCGTCGGAAGAGACTGGACAAGGGGAGAAAAAATAGAGTCGAGATAGGAAGAGATAAGTTCCATGGGGCAAGAACAGGCTGAAACGATGGGTCTACCAGGGCAGCCCTGTTTGTGGATCTTGGGAAGGAGGTAGAAGCGGGCTATGCGGGGTTGGGGAACTATGAGGTTGGCGGCCATGGGGGGAAGATCTCCAGAGGAGATGAGGTCGGTGACAGTCTTGGAAATGGTGGCTTGATGTTCGGTAGTGGGGTCATGGTCCAGGAGGAGGTAGGAGGAGGTGTCGGAGAGCTGGCGTTCAGCTTCCGCTAGGTAGAGGTCGAGCTGAGACCAACGAGCTCAGCATAGACCGGGTGATCGAAGCCCCTGAGGTTCCTGGTTTGCGCTGGGCAGTTCTAAGTTGGGTCGTGCACTTGTCAACAGAACTGAGACAAGCTGGGTATTTTCTCTGCCATCTCCTGATTTCACACCCAGGGATGTGCGAGACTAACTCTCAGGCATCAAATAAAAACCTGATGCGATCCCTTCATTCAGACAGGACGCTATCGAGGTCTAAAAGCAACGGGAGGTCCTATCAGCCCCATCAGCTTCCTCCTCTGCTGGAGCAAGGTGACGGCAATTGAAAGTGTTCATGTTTGCCAAATTAAGTAATTTGTAACATGCACCAATTTGATGTTATCGGGTGCTGACAGTAAAACAAAATATTTGTTTAACGCCAACTGACAAGATTCTTCTGAGTTTTGGGGTAAACAATAATGCAGGTGACGCTTTACTTGGAATTGATTTTATTACCTCCAGGCTTGACTATTCCGACGCTCTCCTGGCCAACCTCCCACCTTCCACCCTCCGTAAACTTCAGGTCATCCAAAACTGCTGCTGCCCGTGTCCTAACTCGCACCAAGTCCCGTTCGCCCATCACCCCCACTGTGCTCGCTGACCTACACTGGCTCCCGGTCCGGCAACGCCTCAGATTTTAAAATTCTCATCCTTGTGTTCAAATCCCTCCATGGCCTCACCCCCCCTCCCTATCTCTGTAACCTCCTCCAGCTCCACAACCCCCTCCGAGATCTCTGCGCTCCTTCAATTCTGGCCTCTTGAGCATCCTTGATTATAATCACTCCACCATTGGCGGCCTTGCCTTCAGCCATCCAGGCCCTAAGCCCTGGAGTTCCCTCCCTAAACCTCTCCACTTCTCTCATCCTTAAAACCTACCTCTTTGACCAAGCTTTTGATCATTTGCCCTAATATCTCCTTATGTGGCTCGGTGTCAAATTCTGTCTGATAATCGCTCCTGTGAAGTGCCTTGGGACATTTTACTACGTTAATGGCGCTTTATAAATGCAAGATATTATAATGCCCTTTAGGGAAGGAAACCTGCCGTCATTACCTGGTTTGGGCCTATATGTGAGTCCAGTGGTTGACTCTGTACTGCCCTCTGAAGTGGCTTAGCTCAGTTGTATGAAGCTGCAACAAAGAATCACCACATGGACTGCAGCAGTTCAAGAAGAAGGCCCACCACCCCCTCCTTCCCAAGGAACAACTTTAGATGGACAATAAATGCCGGCCTTGCCAGCGACACCCACATCCCGAGAATGAATTAAAATAAAATCTGCCACTTACTACCACCTCCCACTAACATTATGGCATGCTCCTTACAATTTCAGCACTTCACTGAGAAGTGTTCTTTCACTCACATCCTGAACATGCATCCCAACTTTTTGATTTAGCTTCCACTCCCGTCTGTGACCCGACTCACTTCGCTGTCACTGAGCAGTGCAATAGACCCAGTTAACAATAACAACCACTTGCATTTATACAGCGCCTTTAACGTAGTAAAACGTCCCAAGGCGCTTCACAGGAGCGTTATCGGACAAAATTTGACACTGAGCCACATAAGGAGATTTTAGGGCAGTCAAAGAGGTAGGTTTTAAGCAGCGTCTTAAAGGAGGAGAGAGAGGCAGAGAGGTTTAGGGAGGGAATTCTTGAACTTAGGGCCCAGGCAGCTGAAGGCACGGCCGCCAATGGTGGAGCGATGAAAATCGGGGATGAGCAAGAGGCCAGAATTGGAGGAGCGCAGGGATCTCGGAGTGGTTGTGGGGCTGGAGGAGGTTACAGAGATAGGGAGGGGCGAGGCCGTGGAGGGATTTGAAAACAAGGATTAGAATTTTAAAATTTATTGGGAAGCTAGATAAACACATGGGGGAGGAAAGAATAGGTTATGCTGATGGGGTGAGATGAAGCAGGGTGGGAGGAGACTTGTGTGGAGCATAAATACCGGGATAGACCAGTTGGGCCGAATGTCCTGTTTCTGTGCTGTAAATTCTCTGTAATGTCAAGTATGCAAAAAAGATTTAAATGCACGGTATCAGAACTGACAGGTTCTAACTATCAGGAAGGGTGAACAGGCTGGGGATCTTTTCTCTAGAAAAGAGAAGGCTGAGGGGTGACCTGATAGAGGTCTTTAAAATGATGAAAGGGTTTGATAGGGTAGACGTAGAGAAGATATTTCCACTTGTGAGGGATACCAAAAACCATAAATATAAGATAGTCACTAATAAATCCAATAGGGAATTCAGGAGAAACTTCTTTACCCAGAGAGTGGTGAGAATGTGGAACTCGCTACCACAGGGAGTGGTTGAGGTGAATAGCACAAATGCATTTAAGGGGAAGCTGGATAAACACATGAGGGAGAAAGGAATAGAAGGTTATGTTGATGAGGTGGGATGAAGAGGGGTGGGAGGAGGCTCATGTGGAGCAGAAATACCGGGATAGACCAGAGGGGCCTGTTTCTGTTCTGCAAAATTCTATGTCATTCCAGTACGAGGGGAGTGAATTCGCCCATCCTTTGTGAACTGTACATTTGAACCGTGGAGACCCTGCTACCCATAATCTCACTCACGGTAAGGTTCCGAGCAGCTGGTCGACGAGGTGACTGAGCCACAGGAACAGCGACAAGATGCCGCAGGGAAGCGTTAAAAAAAACTGGTGCTAATACAGTGACGCTCAATGGTGCGTATAAGGGGATAGAACCCTCACAATCTGTTCCAGTTCCTCGTTCCGTAAGCTGCAAATTGGCACCACTTTGTATCGCACAACCGAGTCAGCTGTCTGCTCTCTTGTGATATCAGAGAGGTGAGCCTGATAACAGGCAGTAACTCCAAGAAAAGGAAGAAAGAAAGGAATTTGCAGGGCTACAGCAGATAAAAATTGAAAATGCAGGAAATACTCAGCAGGTCAGGCAGTGTCTGTGGAGAGAGGGAAACAGAGTCAACGCTTTATAGGATTACGTAGGATATGCGGCCCAGAAACAGGCCATTCGGCCCAACCAGTCCATGCTTGCGTTTATGCTCCACTCGAGCCTCCTCCCGTCTTTCCTCATCTAAATCTATCAGCATATCCTTCTGCACCTTTCTCCCTCATGTGTTTATCCAGCTTCCCCTTAAATGCATCTACACTATTTGCCTCAACCACTCCCTGTGGTAGCGAGATCCACATTCTCACCACTCTCTGGGTAAAGAAGTTTCTCCTGAATTCCCGATTGGATTTATTAGTGACTATCTTATATTTATGGCCCCTAGTTCTGGTCTCCCCCACAAGTGGAAACATCTTCTCTACGTCTACCCTATCGAAACTCTTCATCATTTTAAAGACCTCTCTCGGGTCAACTCATAGTCTTCTCCTTTCTACAACAAAGAGCCTTTAACGTAGTAAAACGCCTTCTTCTGAATTCCCTATTTTATTTCTTGGTGACTGTGTTGTATTGATAGCCTCTAGATTCGCTCTTCCCCACAAGTCTCAGGTCAATGACCTTTCATCAGAACTGGAAGACGTTAAGAGATATAACAGCTTTTAAGAAAGTGCAGAGCCAGGGAAATAGGGGGCAGGAAAATAACAAAAAGGGGAAACTCTGCAATAAGGTGCAGGGTAGAAGTGATTAAATGACAAAAGTGATGATGGTGCGAGAAATAAAGGAGAAACTGATAATACAGTAATAATTTTTTTGCGTTTTTGCAGTATTTTGGTTTTGCATTTCTACAGCGCCTTTCACGACCTCAGGACGTCCCAAAGCGCTTTACAGCCAATGATGTACTTCTGAAGTGTAGTCACTGTTATAATGTAGGCTGAAGGCACGGCCGCCAATGGTGGGATGAAGGAAGTGGGGGATGCGCAAGAGGCCCGAATTGGAGGAGCGCAGAGATCTCGGGGGGTTGTGGGGCTGGAGGAGATTACAGAGATAGGGAGGGGTGAGGCCATGGAGCGATTTGAACACAAGGATGAGAATTGTAAAATGGAGGCGTTGCTGGACCGGGAGCCAATGTAGATCAGTGAGCACAGGGGGTGAACGGGACTTGGCGCGAGTCAGGACACGGGCAGCAGTATTTTAAATGAGCTCAAGTTTCTGGTTTGATAAAGTCTCAGTATAATGCACCTTGAAAAGAACTTGGAATCATTTGATAGGTTGATCTTGGAGCAGTTTAATGTAAAAGTTAAGTAATGTATTCACTGTCGACTGGTGATGAACTTTGTTTGCCTCTGTATAAGTTTACTTCTTACAATGAATTCAATTCAGTAGTTTAGCCTGAGCCACATAGTTTGCCAGCATGGTGTTTTACTGCCTGTTCCGAGAAATCACAAGTACATGGCGGCCCTTCCTATAATCTCTAGTGCACAGCCTAAGGGTACATTTCTAACTCGTGGCCTGCTATCCCGGATTGAGTAAACAAGGAGAAACTGTTTCCACTGGCAGGAGGGTTGGCTATCACTTCCTGAAAGGGCGGTGGAAGCAGATTCAATAGTAACTTTCAAAAGGGAATTGGATAAATACTTGAAAAGAAAAAATATTGCAGGGCTGTGGAGAAAGAACAGGGAGGAGTGGGACTAATTGAAAAGCTCTTTCAAAGAGCCGGCACAGGCACGATGGACAGAATGGCCTCATTCTGTGCTGTCTGACTCTATGAATCTTTTTTTGAGCAAGTTTCTGTTGATTGAAAACTGATTCCTGTAAAACAGCAGAAACACGCTGTATTGGGAATTCCAACACAAAGTCCAACCCATGTTTCTATTGCTCCCTCTCCTGGATTATTAACCCATCGTTTTTCAGTTTAACTTGTCCTGTAATCCATCCTGCCCTTCCTCTTGCCAGCGTCTACGCAGTGTTGAAACCAAAGACCATTGACGTCGTCTTCGACCCTTACTAACCCTTTCCCAGAACCTCGACAACCGTCGAAACCGTTACCTTCCTCAAACCTCCCTCCCTCCGACAATCTACAACCTTTGCAAAAGTCAGCGTTGTCACCATCCAACCAACGCTCTTGCTCCAATCTTCTCGCGTCAACTTTGGTGCTGGTCCTGCAAAATCGGCCTGATAGGCCCTTCATCCAGCTTCCTCAATGGTGAAGGAGTCTAAATGAATTCATTTGCCGTGATGATTCTTATTATTTTGTCGTCCATAAAAAGCAAAGTTGGGAATGGGCCAAAAGAGAAGTGGCTCCACCTGAGAACCCAGACGGTTGGCCAACCAGACAATGGAAAAGGAGCAGCCAGCCTTAAAACCTCCCTCAGCATTCCGCCATCTCCATGTGACACACACATCCTGACAAGTGGAGGGCAGCGATTATTCATTAGGCGATGTCACGGTCGTTCAGACCGACAGAAAAACACACTCCGACAGAAGCTGCCCATCTCATTCCCTGCTCCCACCCATCGTCATTCTCCCATCCGCCGGCTGAGATTGATGAGAACTCTGTCATGAAACAGACGCCAAATACTGCGGCTGCTGGAAATCTGAAATAAAAATAGATAATGCTGGAAATACTCAGCGGGTCAGGCTGCATCTGTGGAGCGAGAAACAGCACCTCCCAAACCCACGACCTCTTCCACCTAGAAGGACAAGGGCAGCAGGCGCATGGGAACATCACCACCTCCAAGTTCCCCTCCAAGTCACACACCATCCTGACTTAGAAGTATATCACCGATCCTTCATCGTCGCTGGGTCAAAATCCTGGAACTCCCTCCCTAACAGCACAGTGGGAGCACCTTCACCACACGGACTGCAGCGGTTCAAGAACGCGGCTCACCAAGGGCAATTAGGGATGGGCAATAAATGCTGGCCTTGCCAGCGACGCCCACAACCCATAAACAAATCAAAAAAACAGAGTTTACGTTTCAGGTCGATGATCTTTCATCAGAACTGGAAGCAGTTAGAGATTTAACAGTTTATCAGCAAGTGCAGAGGCAGAGAAAGTGGGAGAGGGGAAGAAAGCACATCGTCGCTGGGTCAATATCCTGGAACGCCCTCCCTAACAGCACTGTGGGAGTACCTTCACCACACGGACTCAAGTAGGGATTTGCAATAAATTAAACTTTAGAGGCGTCACCCACCTCCTGAGAGAAAAAAAAATTTAAATGCGAAGAAAGAAAAGTCTTTAATGGAAAATAACTCAAAACAAGTGTCATGATGGCGATTTAGGGGTGCATTAGCATAGTGGTTATGTTACTGGACTGGCAATCCAGAGGCCAAGACATCCAGAGGCCTGGACTAATGATCTGGAGACGTGAGTTCAAATCCCACATTGGCAGCTGGGGAGTCTAAATTCAGTTAATTAAATAAATCTTGAATAAAAAGCTAGTGTCAGTAATGGTGACCATGAAACTACCGGATTGTTGTAAAAACCCATCTGGTTCACTAATGTCCTTTAGGGAAGGAAATCTGCCGTCCTCACTTGGTCTGGGTCTATATGTGACTCCAGACCCACAGCAATGTAGTGGACTCTTAACTGCCCTCTGAAATGGCCCAGCAAGACACTCAGTTAAGGGAAATTAGGGATGGGCAATAAATGTTGGCCTTGCCCAGCGGCACCCACATCCCATGAATGAATAAAAAATGAAGAATGATCAGTTGAGAAGAAAGACTTGCATTTATATAGCACCTTTCACAGCCTACGGACGCTACCCGCTGAGCCATGGCTGATACATCTGACGGACACTCAGTGTGTTTTGTACCAGAGCCCAGGGTGGAGTCAGTACCTTCAGGAGAGAAGCAAAGAAAACTTTGAGAATAATAACAAAAAACAATTTCAACTTCTCCCATCACTGGAGGAGTTTTTTTTTATTTATTCGTTCCTGGGATCTGGGCGTCGCCGGCAAGGTCGGCATTTATTGCCCATCCCTAATCGCCCTTGAGAAGGTGGTGGTGAGCCACCTTCTTGAACCGCTGCAGTCTGTGTGGTGATTGTACTCCCACAGTGCTGTCGGGGAGGGAGTTCCAGATTTTGACCCAGCGACGATGAAGGATCGGCGATATATTTCCAAGTCAGGATGGTGTGTGACTTGGAGGGGAACTTGGAGGTGGTGGTGTTCCCATGCGCCTGCTGTTCTTGTCCTTCTAGATGGTAGAGGTCGCGGATTTGGGAGGTGCTGCTGAAGAAGCCTTGGCGAGTTGCTGCAGTGCATCTTGTAGATGGTACACACTGCAGGCACGGTGCGCCGGTGGTGGAGGGAGTGAATGTTTAAGGTGGTGGATGGGGTGCCAATCAAGCAGGCTACTTTGTCCTGGATGGTGTCGAGCTTCTTGAGTGTTGATGGAGCTGCACTCATCCAGTCAAGTGGAGAGTATTCCATCACACTCCTTACTTGTGCCTTGTAGATGGTGGAAAGGCTTTGGGGAGTCAGGAGGTGAGACACTCGCTGCAGAATACCCAGCCTCTGACCTGCTCTTGTTGCCACAGTATTTATGTGGCTGGTCCAGTTAAGTTTCTGATCAATGGTGACCCCCAGGATGTTGATGTTGGGGGATTCGGCGATGGTAATGCCGTTGAATGTCAAGGGGAGGTGGTTAGACTCTCGCTTGTTGGAGATGGTCATTACCTGGCACTTGTGTGGCGCGAATGTTACTTGCCACTTATCAGCCCAAGCCTGACTGTCATCCAGGTCTTGCTGCGTGCGGGCATGGACTGCTTCATTATCTGAGGAGTTGCAAATGGAACTGAACAGTGGAGCAGTTAAAAATAACACAATGTCCGTGTGCGAAGATGCTTCAGAAAAGTCAACTTAATAGCGGCTCTGCGTTCTTTCAGAAACATAGAACGATACAGAACAGAAGGAGGCCATTCGGCCAATCGTGCCTGTGCCGGCTCTTTGAAAGAGCTCTCCAATTAGTCCCACTCCCCCTGCTCCTTCCCTATAGTCCTGCAATTTCTTTTCCTTCCCTATAGTCCTGCTATTTTTCCCCTTCAAGTATTTATCCAATCCCCTTTTGAACGTTACTATTGAATCTGCTTCCACCGCCCTTTCAGGCAGCGCGTTCCAGATCACAACAACTCACTGTGTAAAAAAAAAGGTTTCCTCATGTCGCCTCTGGTTCTTGTGACAATCACCTTAAAGATTTTTTGTTGCTGCTTTCAGCCTCCCGCTGCCGAAACCACCGACTGCTATAAAGGAATTAGTCTAATCAGCAGGGCAGCGGGAAATTTCAAGATTAGAGGCTGGCTTCTGAAAAAACAGCAATGTGTTACAAACCCCAATCTAAGACCTTTTGGAACAATGCACTCACACATAAGGGAAATCCAAGTTAATTAACGGTTGCCAGGATTAGTGGTCAGTTAACATGATAATGGAGAAAGCAGGAGATCGGAATTATGAAAGGCATTCGATAAGGTTAATTGTGAAAGATTGCTCCCAGTATTGTGTCTGTAACAAGGAGGCACAGGCTGAAGATTACAAAAATGAAATATTAAAATAAAGGGGGATGTTGGAGGAACCTTTTTACACACAGTGGGGGTAATTTTGACTTTGGGCGATAGCGGATCAGCTGCCCGCTATACATCTCCCGGAAATCGGGAGTGATGTTTGATCCAATATCGACCGCCGGGCTTCGGCCCGCCTCCCTGACCCCCAGTGTGACCCCCGGGCCAGGGATGACCACTGCACGCAGTAAGTCCACCCGATGGAGGGAGCCTGCAATTACACGGAAGGGAAGTGAGGGGGCGCTGCATCACCCAAAGGAGGAGGAGCGAAAGTTAAAGTGCACACAAGCCATTGACTTCTATGGAAATGGAACTCGGGAGCGATGTATAACGGGAGGTGGGGGGATGGGGGCGGAGGTACAGTCCGATATCACACTTTAAAGAAAGAACTTGCATTTATATATCGTCTTTCACGAACTCAGGACCTCCTAAAGCACTTTACAGCCAATGAAGTACTTTCGAAGTGTAGGCACTGTTGTAATGTAGGACAGCTGGCAGCCAATTTGTGAACAGCAAGCTCCCACAAACAGCAATGTGATAAATGATCAGATATTCTGCTTTTAGTGATGTTGGTTGAGGGATAAATATTGGTCCAGGACACCCGGGCTCCCCATCGAAATAGTGCCATGGGATCTTTTACGTCCACCTGAGAGGGCAGACAGGGGCCTCGGTTTAACGTCTCATCCGAAAGAC
Source organism: Squalus acanthias (assembly GCA_030390025.1). Lineage (NCBI taxonomy): Eukaryota > Metazoa > Chordata > Chondrichthyes > Squaliformes > Squalidae > Squalus > Squalus acanthias. The sequence continues at coordinate 22,027,991 of CM059430.1, forward strand.
GGCACCATCCGACAGTGCAGCGCTCCCTCAGCACTGCATTGGGAGTGTCAGCCTGGATGTTTGATGCTGAAGTCACTGGAGTGGGACGTGAACCCACAACCTTCTGGCTCAGAGGCGAGTGTGCTACCCACTGAGCCACGGCTGACACAACAACTTTACGCTATTGGCAAAAGTTAAAATGGCTCCCTTATTGTGAGAGAACGCTCCCCAGTTAATCAAAGCACCCTCAACCACAAACACAGACAATTCAGGGAGTTTAAATGTGACAAGGTCCGCACTGAGCTGGGCAATCGCTCACAGCGTACATAACACTCAATTCCGCAAATAAAAGAAGAGCTTATTCCACGGCTGCAGTCATATGTTTATCTCACGCCAATGTGATTTAGATTGGTGATTATCCTGTAAAGGGAGATTGATCGGTGCGTAGAATAACTCGATACTTTGATGGATTGAAGGCACTGCTCGTTCGCACTCTCACTGTGTGTGTGTGTTCCGTGTTGCTTCATCCCAGACCCGCCTTGTGAAAGAAACCTGATCTGCTCCATGCCTGGAAAAAAATGTAATAAAAATGTGCACGAGGTATTAAGGAATTAAAGGGGAGGTTTGGAAAAAACCTCTCTATGCAGAGCGAACGTTGGAACAAACCGTTGTTTGAAGGCAAAATTCTTTCATAATGGAATTAGGTAATTGCTTGGAAAAGGAGAATATTAAAGGGGTATCAGAAACGAGCAGGAGATTGGGAATAAACTAGGTGGCTTAGTGGGCGAATACAAAGAGAGAAATTACATTTTATATCACCTTTCGCGACCTCAGGACGTCACAAAGCAATTCACTGCCTTATGTATCTTTAAAGTGTAGTTAGTGTTGTAATGTAGGAAACGCAGCAGCCAATTTGCACACAGCAAGCTCCCATGAACAGCAATGTGATAATGGCCAGATCATCTGCTTTTAGTGATGTTGGTTGAGGGATGAATAGAAACATAGAAACATAGAAACATAGAATCTAGGAGCAGGAATATTGGCCCCATGGACACTGGGGATATCTCCCCTGCTCTTCTTCAAAATAGTGCCATGGGATATTTTACATCCATCTGAGAGAGCAGACGGGGCCTCGGTTTAACGTCTCATCTGAAAGACGGCACCTCCGACAGTGCAGTCCATTGTGACTCTGCCTGTTGCACATCAGGAGACATTAGGACAGGTGACCAAAAGCTTGGTCAAAGAGGTAGGTTTTAACGAGTGTCTTAAAGGAGGAGAGAAAGGTACAGAGGCGGAGAGGTTTAGGGAGGGAATTCCAGAGCTTAGGGCCCAGGCAGCTGAAGGCACGGCCGCCAATGGTGGAGCGATTATAATCAGGGATGCTCAAGAGGCCAGAATTGGAGGAGCGCAGATATCTCAGAGAATTATAGGGCTGGAGGAGGTTACAGAGATAGGGAGGGCCGAGGCCATGGAGCGATTTGAAAACAAGGATGAGAATTTTAAAATCGGGGCGTTGCTTAACCGGGAGCCAATGTAGGTCAGCGAGCACAGGGGTGATGGGTGAACAGGACTTGGTGCAATTTAGGACACTAATCCCATTTCCTTACCCTTTCTCCAATCCTTTTGTGTTCTTTCTTTCCATAGAAACTGGTGTAGGCCATTCAGCCCCTCGGGCCTGTTCTGCCATTTAAGTAGATCAACTCTGCACCTCAACTCTGCATTTTCCTGCCTTTGCTTCATATCCCTTGATACCAAGGTTCCCTCTAAGTACATAGCACAGATTACAGGGAACATCGCTTCATATTTTTTTTATACGTTTATGGGATGTGGGCATCGCTGGCAAGGCCAGCATTTATGGTGTTAGGGAGATTGACGGGATTGAAGGCCGATAAATCCCCAGGGCCTGATAATCTACATCCTAGGGTACTTAAGGAAGTGGCCCTAGAAATAGTAAATGCATTGCTGATCATCTTCCAACATTCGATGGAATCTGGAACTGTACCCATGGATTGGAGGGTAGCCAATGTTACCTCACTATTCAAAAAGGGTGGTAGAGAGAAAGCGGGGAATTACAGACCGGTAAGCCTGACATCGGTATTGGGGAAAATGCTAGAGTCCATTATAAAGGATGTAATAGCTGAGCACTTGAAAAACAGTGACAGGATCGGACAAAGTCAACATGGATTTACAAAAGGTAAATCGCGCTTGACTAATCTACTGGAATTTTTTGAGGATGTAACTGGGAAAATAGATAAGGGAGAACCAGTAGATGTGGTGTATTTGGACTTTCAAAAGGCTTTTGATAAGGTCCCGCATAAGAGATTAGCGGGTAAAGATAAGGCACATGGGATTGGGGGCAAGGTATTGACTTGGATAGAGAACTGGTTGGCGGACAGAAAGCAGAGAGTAGGAATTAATGGGTCTTTTTCCGAGTGGCAAGCAGTGACTAGTGAGGTACCGCAGGGTTCGGTCCTTGGACCCCAGCTATTCACAATATACATTAATGATCTAGATAAGGGAACTAAATGTAATATCTCCAAGTTTGTAGATGACACAAAGCTGGGTGGGAGTGTGTGCTGCGAGGAGGATACCGAGAAACTCCAGGATGATCTGGACAGGTTGGGTGAGTGGGCAGAAGCGTGGCAGATGCAATATAACGTGGATAAGTGCGAGGTTATCCACTTTGGTGTCAAAAACAGAAAGGCAGACTATTATCTGAATGGCAATAGATTGGGAGAAGGGGAAGTGCAACGAGACCTAAGTGTCCTTGTGCACCAGTCGCTGAAAGTAAGCATGCAGGTGCAGCAGGAGGTGAAGAAGGCAAATGGTATGTTGGCCTTCATAGTGAAAGGGTTTGAGTATAGGAACAGGGATGTCCTGCTGCAGTTGTACAGGGCCTTGGTGAGACCACACCTTGAGTACTGTGTGCAGTTTTGGTCGCCTTATCTGAGGAAGGATGTTCTTGCCATGGAAGGAGTTCAGCGAAGATTCACAAGGCTGATACCTGGGATGGCAGGAATGACATATGAGGAGAGATTGGGTCGATTGGGCTTATACTCGCTGGAGTATAGAAGAATGAGAGGGGATCTCATCGAAACATATAAAATTCTGACAGGTCTGGACAAACTAGATGCAGGAAGAATGTTCCTGATGGTCGGAGAGTCCAGAACCAGGGGTCATAATCTAAGGATAACGGGTAAGCCATTTAGGACAGAAATGAGGAAGAATTTCTTCACCCAGAGAGTGGTGAACCTGTGGAATTCTCTACCACAGAAGGTAGTTGAGGCCAAGTCATTAAATATATTCAAGAATGAGTTAGATATATTTCTTAAAGCTAAAGGTATCAAGGGATATGGGGAGAAGGCAGGTACAGGGTACTGAGTTTGGATGATCAGACATGATCTCATCGAATGGCGGAGCAGGCTCGAGGGGCCGAATGGCCTACTCCTGCTCCTATCTTCTATGTTATTGCCCATCCCTAATTGCCCTTGAGAAGGTGGTGGTGAGCCGCCTTCTTGAACCGCTGCAGTCCGTGTGGTGAAGGTGCTCCCACAGTGCTGTTAGGGAGGGAGTTCCAGGATTTTGACCCAGCGACGATGAAGGAACGGTCGATGTATTTCCAAGTCAGGATGGTGTGTGGCTTGGAGGGGAACTTGCAGGTGGTGGTGTTCCCATGCGCCTGCTGCCCTTGTCCTTCTAGGTGGAAGAGGTCGCGGGTTTGGGAGGTGCTGCCTTGGTGAGTTGATGCAGTGCATCTTGTAGATGGTACGCACTGCAGCCACGGTACGCCGGTAGTGGAGGGAGTGAATGTTTAAGGCGGTGGATGGGGAGCCAATCAAGCGAGCTGCTTTGTCCTGGATGGTGTTGAGCTTCTTGAGTGTTGTTGGAGATGCACTCATCCAGGCAAGTGAAGAGTATTCCATCACACTCCTGACTTGTGCCTTGTAGATGGTGGAATGGCTTTGGGGAGTCAGGAGGTGAGACACTCGCTGCAGAATACCCAGCCTCTGACTTGCTCTTGTTGTCACAGTGTTTATGTGGCTGGTCCAGTTAAGTTTCTGGTCAATGGTGACCCCCAGGATGTTGATGTTGGGGGATTCAGCGATGGTAATGCCATTGAATGTCAAGGGGCGGCGATTAGATGCTTGCTTGTTGGAGATAGTCATTGCTTGGCACTTGTGTGGCACAAATGTACCAGCGACTTATCAGCCCAAGCTTGAACGTCGTCCAGGTCTTGTTGAATGCAGGCATGGACTGCTTCATTATCTGAGGAGTTGTGAATGGCACTGAACACTGCAATCATCAACGAACAACCCCACTTCTGACCTTATGATGGAGGGAAGGTCATTGATGAAGCAGCTGAAGATGGTTGGGCCAAGGACACTGCCCTGAGGAACTCCTGCAGCTGAGATGATTGCCTCCAACCACCACAACCATCTTCCTTTGTGCTAGGTATGACACCAGCCAGTGAGATTCCCCCCCCCCCCCCCCCCCGCCCGTGATTCCCATTGACTTCAGTTTTACTTGGGTTCCTTGATGCCACACTCGGTCAAATGCTGCCTTGATGTCAAGGGCAGTCACTCTCACCTCACCTCTGGAATTCAGCTCTTTTGTCCATGTTTGGACCAAGGCTGTAATGAGGTCTGGAGCTGAGTGGTCCTGGCAGAACCCAAACTGGACATCAGTGAGCAGATTATTGGTGAGTAAGTGCCACTTGATAGCACTGTCGACAACATCTTCCATCACTTTACTGATGATTGAGAGTAGACTGATGGGGCGGTAATTGGTCAGATTGGATTTGTCCTGCTTTTTGTGGACAGGGACGTACCTGTCGGATAGATACAATGTACTGGAACAGCTTGGCTAGAGGCGCGGCTAGTTCTGGAGCACAAGTCTTCAGCACGACAGCCAGGATGTTGTCAGGGCCCATAGTCTTTGCTGTATCCAGTGTGCTCAGCCATTTCTTGATATCACATGGAGTGAATCGAATTGGCTGAAGACTGGCTTCTGTGGTGGTGGGGACCTCAGGAGAAGGCCGATATGGATCATTCACTCAGCACTTCTGGCTGAAGATGTTTGCAAACGCTTCAGCTTTGTCTTTTGCACTCACATGCTGGGCTCCACCATCATTGAGGATGGAGAGTTTCATGTTGATGAGGAGGTCGTTGTGCAGGGTTGACTGGGCTGGGTGTGCCATTGATCATGTCCACGTGGTCTTCTGGTTTTGTTCTTTTTTTTTAACACAACTGAGTGGCTTGCTAGGCCATTTAAGAGGGCAGTTAAGAGTCAACCACATTGCTGAGGGTCTGCAGTCACATTATAGGACAGCAGAATTCCTTCCCTAAAGGGCATTAGTGAACCAGATTTTTACGACAATCCGATAGTTTCATGGTCACGTTCTTGCCATGGAGGGAGTGCAGCGAAGATTCACCAGACTGATACCTGGGATGGCAGGAATGACATATGAAGAGAGATTGGGTCGATTGGGCTTGTATTCGCTAGAGTTTAGAAGAATGAGAGGGGATCTCATTGAAACTTATAAAATTCTAACAGGACTAGACATTCCCGATGGCGGGGGAGTCCAGAACCAGGGGTCACAGTCTAAAGATAAGTGGTAAGCCATTTAGGACTGAGATGAGGAAGAATTTCTTCACCCAGAGAGTGGTGAACCTGTGGAATTCTCTACCACAGAAGGCAGTTGAGTCCAATTCATGAAATATATTCAAGAAGGAGTTAGATATATTTCCTTAAGGCTAAAGGGAGAAAGCAGGGACAGGGTACTGAATTTGGATGATCAGCCATGACCACATTGAATGGCAGAGCAGGCTCAAATGGCCTACTCCTGCTCCTACAATCAAGATTACTGACACTAACTTTTTACTCCAGATTTATTTAATTAACTGAATTTAAATTCCCCAGCTGCCGTGGTGGGATTTGAACTCGTGTCTCACAGATCAATTAGTTCAGCTTTCTAGATTACTAGTCCAGTAACGTAACCACGATGCTACTGTTCCCGTTCCTAGCAAACAAAAAACTATCACTCTCAATCTTGAAAGCTCCAATTGACCCCCAGCATCCACAGCCTTTTGGAGTGTTCAAAATTTCTACCACCCTCTGTGTGAAAAAGTGCTTCCTGATTTCACGCCTGAACGGCCTAACTCTAATTTTAAGATTATGTCCTCTTATCCAATTCCCTTTTGAATTATGTAACGGTCTCTGCCTCAGAAGTCCCTTGTGGTGACGCAGTGTGAAAACATCTCTTCGAACTTCCCCTTTCATTCCTCCAGCGATGATTCTCATTCTATGCCCCCTCGTTATTGATCAAACAACCACTGGGAATGATCTTTCACTGCTTAAAAAAATCAGAATATGGAAAGTCTCCATTACATTTCCTTAATTGCAAATTTTTCTTGCACTGAAAAGTATAGTCCAGCAATTTCTTTAATGGAATTAATATTCTAAAGGATATCATTTCTGAGGATAGAACCTGACATTGAAGGTTTCTTTAGGCAAGACTTGCAAAAGTAAATCCCTACTTAAACTGACATATTTAAACTTGTCTCAAGTTAATGCAATTAGCAGATCTGAAATTGCAGCACAATCTGAATCCAGAAACGTCCAGGAACTGAACGTATGATGCAACGTGAAGGCCTGACGCTGTCGTCTCACTGGGGAGATGTGATACTGAGCCATTCTGAATGCTATGTCACCCACGGTTTGCTGTGATGTGAGGTTCCTGAAGACACTTTTCAAGGGGCCTCCTTTGCTGTTAGAATGCCTGGACTCCCCTGAGGTTCCAGTTTCCGCTCTGCACTGCCTGCACGCATCCTCTCCTCTTTGTAGCCCAGAATGCCCCCATTTACATATATATAGGACGCCCTGAGAGGCCAGACGGGACTTCGGTTTGATGTCTCTTCCGAAAGACGGCACCTTCGACAGCAGAGCTCTCCCTCGGTACCGGAAGTGTCGGCCTGGATTATGGGCTCTAGTTTCTGGAGTTCCCGAAACTTCTGACTCAGAGGTGAGAGTGCTACCCACCAAGCCAAGGCTGACACCTTGATGAGCGAAATCACTGCCCTAACCCTAACCCTAACCCAACCACACACCACCCCACCCCAAACACAACCCAACCCCACCCCCAACCTCAACCCCAACCCCACCCCC